>ML789435.1:344081-385677 GCA_009831015.1 Picea engelmannii
ACCTGTCCTCATCCCATGCACTTGTGTGAGGGATTCCATGGCTCCTTGCATGTGAAGCAGAGTTGCTTCCTTCTCAGTTCCCTCCTGGTGTTGTCATCTATTCTGCCACGACCCTTGTCATAACCCTTAGGTTCACATCCTCCCTAGTTTATTAGAGGCCTTTGATCTCTTCCACGATTGTTAAGAGGTGGTCTGGGTATGAATTTTGGTTTAGCAGCTGGACTCAGATCCCTCATCTTCCAAATGGCTTCCTGTAGGCTGGTAGGCTTGAAGGCCTTAACCCAACCCTTCAAGGGTTCCATCAATCCTTTTGTAAAGAGAATCATGAGCCTGGTTGGGGACATATCTTGCACCATCATTGCCAACCTCTGGAACTCATCAATGTATGCCTCAACTGTACCTATTTGCTTGAGTTGGGTGAGCTCCCAGAACTGTAACTCAGGATCTCCTAGATCAAATCTATCAATGAGCCTTTGAGTGAATTCTATATAGGATACAATCTGGTTGTGGCTGAGTGTGATAAGCCCATGGTACCACTAGTCGTGGGCCTTGCCATACAAGTACATAGTGGCAAACTTGATGGCCTCCATCTCTCTCATGGGGTTAAACTGCAGGTAAGTATCCAGCTTCTGCACCCATGCTTGTGCTATCATCTTAGTCGTACCATCAAAGTATGGAATCTCTATCTTCCTTTCCCTTTGCTCAAGCTCAAAGCTGCCCCTGTGGTTTTTCCTAGGCTAGTTTCTGAACCTGAGTTGACAATACTGGTCTAGGGACATCTGTCTTTGAACTTTCATATCCAAGTTGTAGTATTCCCCGGTACTCCTGGCTAATTATTCCACAAAATCTTCAACCTGTTCATGATGCCCTTGCTCATCTGTGAATGTGGGCATGTATGGTCTAGGGTTAGCTCTGCTACCTGAGTGTTGGCCTAGCAGTTTATCCATGAACACTGGAATGTATGGCCTATGATTGGTCCTGCTACCCATCTGCCCATGGAACATGCCACCTCCAAGGCTTCCTTCGGATCCCGGTGCTTACTATGGGTTATATCTGACTTCCTCATGGGTTCCACCGGACCCTCCAGCCTCCTTATTCCCATACGTATCAAGATCTTTGCCTCGATGGGTTACTTGCATCAGAAGGTCAGTTATCCTAGTTTGGTTCTCATTCATTTTTTGTAGATTCTCATCAACTTTCCTCAAGGTTTCAAAGATTTCGGCCTATCCCCTTCTATTGGCTTCCTAATACTCATCCAACTGCTGGACCAATGTGCTTTCTGTGCAGTTCATGTTTTGCTGGAACTTACCAAATTTGGCTACTAAGAGAGCCAAGCCCTGAGGCTCATGGTCATCTCCTAACCCTTCCATTTCTGCCTCTGTTTCACTACTATTTTTCTTCCTCTGACCCATAACAATTCCCCTGTACTTCTGCATGCACCAATCTCTCCACAGGTTTGGAGGATCGAGGCTCTGATACCATTGTAATGATCCCAAGCCAAGTTCTTTCTTGTAATCATTAACTACTACTAATTTATTGGGTTATTAAGTGCATACAAGATTCATCAACACATGGAGATCACAATATATTCAATATGTAGAAGCACAAGCAAAGATCTGACATTTTTATTATGAGCAATGTAAGATCAATACAATAGATGGTCGTTCTGGCATAAACCTCAAATGGTCGTACAAGCAATAGATATGAGCTGCTACAAAATGCTCCTGACAATACAAAATAAGCCTCCAAAGGCTGGATATACAATGAAGATTGAATCAAGTAGATCTAAGATGTACTAATGCTCAACCTCCAAGTTGGAAAGTTCCATGTCCTGCTAGAATGCTGAAGCCCTCAATAATTCTTCCCTGCTACCAAAAGTGTCCAATCATCCTGAGAAATATGCCAAATGATAGATCGGGCAACTATAAGGATAACCCAGATGTCCAAATTCCCAAATCCACTCTCAAACCCCGTAGATCTAGATTTCCCACTGAATGGGGTGCCCCACTAGATGACTGAAACCCTAGCTGGTTTGTCCCTGATGAAGGAGGCCTCCAAATGATATGAAACTCTCCAAGAATATAGATTGGGCTATGAGAATCCCGTGGGAGAAGTTTCGGACTTAGATCTCAAGCAGATCTCCCTAGATCTGAGTTTTACTGAATTACAGGATGTCCCAATCTGTAGACAAATGTAGAATGATGATAACTCTCCAGAAAATCCCTCAAGCTGATGGTCCTGCCCCTGCAAACAAAACTCAACTGTTGGAATGGCCCCAGGCCCTCAGGATAAGCTAGATCAAACCTCCCTCTAGATGATGGTGCGCCCTTGCTAGAAACACAAGAACAATACAACTTGCTACCTTATGAAGCGCTAGATGGAGATGGGCTGATACTAGAATGGTGTGGAGGAGTCTTTCATCCCCGAGACCAAGCTATGAAACAGGGTGAGTGGATATTTCATCACTGAGTTGCTCACAAGGGTTTGTACAACAAAACCCCCAAACTGAATTCTCAAGAGCAATAGAAAATGCTAATCCAAAACTAGAATGAGTAATAGGTGCGCCCCAGCCTCTTACTTATACTTTTCCTTCTAATTATCTGTTGAGTTAGGTTAACTCCCAGGGTTAATCTTCGATTCTTCTGTTGAGTTATATTTTACTCCTTTATCCTTTCCCTTTCTTAAGTCAACTTAAAAATATAACTTTTAACTTCTTGACTTTCCCCCCTTCAGTGTGAGACTATGACCTAGTGGAGGTGCCCAAGCCACTGAGTCTCCTCATCACCTCCCTAAGAAGTGGGGGACATTACAATCATCCACCAAAATAGTTTTTTTTGGGTTGATATTGGGCTTGGTTGGGGGTACAAAGTGTTGGTGCAAATTTGATCAGACCAGGGTCCTTATCAAGTTACCAACAAAAGGTACTAAGTAGTCTAGAGCGTTGGCATTTTCATCTTATTTGGAGAGAAGAAGTCTCACTCGAAGCACAACCAAGACAAGAAGATAGGGAAGGGAAAGGAGAATAATTAGGTAGATCTCCAGAATCTTCAAGATTCACCATAGTATTGCGCAAGATGAACTAACAAAGAGAAGATCGGAACCCATTCATAACTAATAGTAAATAAAATATAGTTGCGACAACATTTGTAAACAACTATAACATATTGATCTTATCATAATTACAAAAGTAAAGTAAAATGACAATTCATAGACATAGACATAGAGAATTACATAGAATATTTCAAAACTTTGGGTCCTTGCATATATTATCATCACAAGAGTTTCTCATATACAATCTAACAGATAAAGTCATTACTATGTTACAATCTTTCTGGCTTTGAACTCATTTTCCAGAGCTCTATGTACCTTTTCCCCAAAATGGACATTAATTACAATCACATAACCTAAATGGAGTGAATGATAATCTAGACTACACCAACCCTTTACAATCATATACATCTCGTATATATAATCTAATTGGGATTTTCTAGCTTGAGACTTTGCCTACTTTCTTGTTCTTGTTCTGTTGTAACTGATTTTTCCTTCCTGGTGTTGCATTGTCTCTCTAACCACTTTTTGTTTCCTCCCTTGCTATGTTATCCATCTCCTTTGTGGGTTGTGAAAATTGCTAAGAAAAATTGGGACTGTAGTATTGCTTGCGCAACGTATTTTAATAAAAAATGAAGGGCCAACAAGATACGACCACAATCCTTAACTCACCCTCGAGTCAAGTCCTTAGCTCTTTTGTGGCTTTTGGGAGTGCATGTTGCTTTCCTTTATCCTCTGTCTCTATTATGCTTTCATATTTTTTTGGAGCACTTTCTTCTTCCACTTCTTCAAATGAAGGGCCCAACTCTGGAACCAATTCTAGGGATCTCTTCCTTATACCTTTGAAGTCATCATCTTTATCCTGCCATTTCCTAGCCAACAATGAAGCTTCAGCCATGAACTGCTGAGTTGCATCCATAATGCATCCCTTGGGTTTAGATGCAACCATAGAGTTCCACTATGAATAATATATAGCATACACCTGGTGCATGTACAAGTAGGATATCTAGATGACTGGTTGGAACTTGCGTAGCTCTCTCTTAGCCACTAATTGGGCTTCATATAAAGCATTTATCTCATTATCATTTTGTTGGATTTGGTCAAACTTTTCCTGTTGTTCTAGTGGATCCAATGTAGTGGCAACCTCTTCGTTGAGTGACTATACCTTAACACACAATTCCTACAGAGTCTGGTTGTGTCATGCTATAATTCCCATCCAGTCACTAACCTCTCAGAAAATATTTATACACTCTGTAGTCCTTCAGTGTAAAGTTACTCTGGCCTTGTTCCCTTCAAATATAATGATTTCCATTTTCTCTTGCATCTTCCGAGGTTGTTTCTCTGCTTTGCGCTGACTCTCCCGTAGTTGTGCTTCTAGGTTCTTTGTGCGAATGGCCAATTCTGACCATGCTCCCTGGAGTAGCTTAATCTGTTACTCAAGCTCCCCTACTGCACTGGATTCAGGCAGTTGCAGTGTTTCTGTTCTTATCTCTGGCCAAGCTTCTGCAAGCTTCTCCCATAATCTTTCTAGTTTCTACTCTACCTGGGTATTTGCGTATTCTTCTTGTGTACTACGTGATTGGGCGAGGAGTGATTCCTCCTTTGAGAAATTTGCATCTCATTTGTCCTGCTTTAGTATCTGTGCCAATTTATCAGTTGAATCTCCAATCATGACAATTAGATGTGTTGATGGCCACTAAGCGAGGTCAACAAAAGAAGTGGTGGCCTCCCTGGGTACTCAGACCTAGAGTGGGATTCCACTGGTCATTGAGTGTTTTGAAGGTGTCTCCACCTCCTCCTCCCCTGTATATGGACCTTGCAGTGGTTGCGCAAGTATCCTCCTCAATTCTAATGGAAGGAATGGTAGAACTTCTATTTTTTCGAGGCAAAGTTGCATCAACTCTGTACACTATTTTGGATTTTGGAGTACTAGCTCTAGCTTTTCTTGCAAAGAGGTTGCACTCTATTATGATGTGGACTCAAGTTCCTTCTGAACCTCTGGTACTTATGCCTCTTTCTAGACCTCAACTTATGAGGTTCCTCTCCTTTGGATAGCGCCCTCAACATTGATCATTGAGGGCATGCACTGAGGGATTGGGACTTGCAACATTGGTACTGTTTGAATCTTCGTTGAAGGCGGAGTGTCCTAAATTAGTACAAATGGAAAAATATTTTGGCTAAGGACTTCAGGGTTTGGACCAGTGAGTTCTGGTCTATTCTCTGGTAGGTCAAGGAGGTCCAAATGCATGGGCTCTGGTTCAGTAGTTTGGGGTGGAATGGTTATCTCTCGAGGTGGCGATTGGGATTGTGGGGGTGATGGGGGTTGATTGGTAATGATGGTGGTGGATGGAGTGGTATCAGGTTCAGGATCATCCTGAATGTCAATGATCGTTATGTATGCTCAAGTACGGGGGATGTTTGTTGATATAGGATGAGGGTTCAGGATCTTTAATGGGGAGAGCCTTGTCCTGGGTTTCTTGACCAATGAGTCTCCAATGAAGGAAACATTTGGGAATTCATTAACATATTTACCTGTCAACATGGATTTCTCTGGAAGCTATGGGAACATGGGAAATGTCCTCTTATTGCATTCTAGTGGCTGCATTTCTTCATCCTCCTCCTTCAAGTTCGTCTGCATTGGAGCCTCTTTCTTCTTCTCCTCTGGGACTGAACTCGGTCCTACCCCTACTTCGTGTCCCCTTTTCTTCAAAAGATTCGTCGGTAGAAGGTAGTGCATCCCCGAGTTGCACGGGTTTCATTTCACTCCTGGCCATGACATGACCTCCTTGTCAAAAGCCTCCTCATCCAGGTAGAACATAATCATCTGGGAGTGGAAGTCTTCTCTCTTGGCATGCCTTGGCTAGAACAATGTGTGATGGCAGTTCATACTGAATGCGATGTTCCACGTGTTCAGGTTGAGCAACTCCTGAGGTATGTGCAACCTCTGAGATGCGTCAAGAAACCATATATACCATTTTGAGAACCCTGTGTTGTTGAACGTAGTGTTCTCTGAGTCCGACCTTGAGTTCCAAGGCTCAAACATCTTTGCTAGTCGACCTTTGTTTGTTGGGGATAACAGTCTTCCTGAAAGTGGCATTCACTTCAACATGGAGAAAGAAACTAGAAGATATCTATAGGTGAAGGTGTCTACCTTCTCATGTGCTTCTTCACATGATGTAAGGATTTCTTCCAACAAGTAGCTACAACAGTTGAATATTTCTCTATTGGCACAAAATCAGCTACCGACAAGGCATCCAACATGCACTCACCCTTGAAATATGACCACATCACCTTGATAGCAATCACATAGCAAGATTTTATGACTGTCTTAGGTAGAATGGGGTCAATCTTGGCTGTGCGGATCCCTCTCTGAGTATGAAATCATCCATACAAGTTGGGTTCTCCATTTTTCTTCCCATGTTTACTGGGACCTTGAAATCCTTTGGATACATCCTCGCCTTTGATGGAGAGGCACGTGAGTTGATGTATATCCTCTGCATGTATGGGATACAGTCTGTTGAACCATAAGCTCATGTCATGTATGTGGCTGATGAGGAACTTAGTACACTGTGCAACCTCACACGTAGTGCCAAAAACTAGAAAGTCTTGAAGATTCATGATGGTGGAGTTGAAGAGGTTGATGAACTTCGGCTTTGGAAAAAAATTCATCCCTCCTAACTCATATGGAGCCACATTCCATAAAACATCGATGTTGAATTGTGAAAACAGGACATGTTCTGTCAGGTTGAGGTCAAGGAGTTTGACTTGCTCAACCTTCCCTTTGAGATCACCCATGATCTTGACCCGGGGATCACATGGCTCATTTGGCACTACATCTTTAGAAACTAAATTCCTACTTCTTGTATCTCTTGGAATAGTGACTCTGGATTGTCAACATACTTCAACAGGCTAACTAGGATTTGGGATTGTGACTAAGGGTTGAGGGATTGCACAGGCGTGAGTAAAAATCAGAAATCACAAGGCACTAAGTTCTCTCTGGGAAACAATGTGTCTTACACAAAGTTCACACAACCTTATACTCGGGCTTAGCTAGCAATTTTTGTAATAACTTCCAAGGCCACTCATCATTAAGCCTATAGACACAACTTGGAGTTGAGTTGTCTGACAATAATGTTTAACAGGGTTAATCTATCGGGTGATCCTGGAATTTACTGAGCAAGTTGGTTAGGGACGTGGCTGACTTCAGACCTTACCATTTGGAAAGATGATAATCCTGGCATGAATATCGATGGAATATTCCTATATGCAGCTTTATGGTTTAATAGAGTTCAGATGAGTTACTATAGCAGTCATAAAGGAGATGAATGGGTTGGGTTTGTGTGGCACATGGACTAGGATTGCATCCAGATTCACTCTCCCTCTGACCAAAAAGGGGTCCCCATCACATTTAATGACTTTCATTAATATATTTGTGGCTCTTATGATCCTACGTTATTGAGTAAGTAGTTTTGCACCAAAGAAACACTTAGACAAAAGAAAATGAGATACATGTCGCGACACAACAATGCACACTCCGAATTTATTAACTGAATTAAAAAAAATTGCAGAAAATTAAAATCTAACTACTATACATGCTCCTTTGGACTAGAGAAATCGTCCTTTAGCTCATTTCTGAGAAATATAGGGTTTTAGGAGAGCGTCATTCACCCATCCTAGCCAAAGTATACCATCCAATTGCATGAGTCTGACTGCTCCAGAGGGTCGGATCTCCACAACTATAAATGGTCCCAACCAATGCATGCACAACTTGCCTGGATGTTTCTGGTATCGACTTTCATAAAGTAAGACCTTATCTTCTTGCACAAATGTTTTAGTCTTAATATGCCTGTCATGCCAAGCCTTCTACCTTGCTTTCTCAATTGATTGGAGAAAGTCTACTAAAACCCTGGTCTCATCAAATTCTTGCAACTCTGTAACCCTCTGCACGGCTGATTCATCCTTTGACATGTGTGTAATCTATGTAATGTATAGACTTAGGGTAATGAATTTAGATTTTAACCTTGTACAATATTTACTGTAAACATATTTTCAGTAAAAGAACAGAAAATATACAATGGAAAATACAAACATTGCACAGATATTTTTCCCCTGGAAACCCAAACCGGAAAAACCAACATATTCTATATTCATTCATAGTGATACATTGATTACAATACAATATACATATAGGATCTAGCATCATCCAAAACCCTAACCCAATGACTTGGATTAGTCAACAACCCTAATTCTGTAACTAAAAATAGAAAAGCATCGGCAAAGACCATGTGCCGAAAAACTGCCCAAAAATGCAACACATTTCCCGAGGCAAAAAAATTCTCAGGGGCGCTCACCCCAAACCCCTGCGCAGGGGGACTTCTCCCCCCGTGTGCACTTGGTGAAATGCAAACACTACTACTCATGTAAAGAATATAACACATACCCAACATTATCCTAGTTGTTGTTTTCTTTTCATACATGGGGCTGTTACAAGGTTACATAGTCAACAATACAGGGCATAAATGCCCATGGATCCTCTAGACCAAGAGAACTTCTTAGTCCTCATGGAATTTTTTAATGAATCTGAAAAATTATTCAAAGTGTCCACCCTCATCAACAACACTTTATTTTCTTCAACCATGTCTCTCACAAAGTGATATTGAATACCAATATGCTTTGTCTTTGAATGGTAAGTCGGTTTCTTCACCAGAAAAATTGCACTCTGACTATCACAATCTATCCTTATATGTTTTTGTACCAACCCAATACCTGAACACAATATTTGTAACCATACTGCTTCCTTACTTGCATGAGTGGAAGACATGTATTCAACCTCCGTAGTTGAAAATTCCACTACAACCTGTCTTTTTCTCATCCAAGTTATTTCTCCTCCAAACAGGTTAAACACATACCCACTTGTAGATCTCCTATGATCTAGATCTCCAGCCCAGTTTGCATCCACAAATCCATGTATATCCACCACTCTGTTCAATCCCGGTCTTCCTTGGTATCACAATCCATAGCTAGCAGTGCCACACAAATACCTGAAAACCCTTGTTACGGTTGTCCAATGCTCCTTCCCTGGTTTTGGCATATACCTGCTCAAAACTTCCACTGCATGTGCAATGTCTGTTCTAGTACAAACCATTGCATACATCAAACTGCCAACTGCAATTGCATATGGAACATGAGACATGTCCTTCTCCTCTTCCTGTGTCTTGGGACACTGAGCCGCAGACAACTTTACACCAACATGAATAGGAACCTTTACTTGTTTACATTCCTGCATATTAAACCTCTACAATATTGTCTCGACATATTTTCTCTGATTTAATCAGGGTTTCATTTTTTTCCGATCTCTTTTAATTTCCATACCCAAAATGAAATTTGAAGCACTGAGATCCTTCATGCCAAATTTAGAGGACAACTGAGTTTTCACATCCTGGATAATCTCCTTGGATGTGGTATACACACAGTGATCCTCTTTGCTTCTTGTGAAGCCAAGTCCCAACATATAAGTATCAATTTTTTTATACCACATCCTTGGTGGTTGTTTTAAACCATACAAGGACTTTTTCAACTTGCATACCAACTCCTTCTTTTCCTTCACAACATAACCTTCTGGTTGCTTCATATAGATTTCTTCTTCCAGATCCCCATGTTGAAATGTTTTCTTCACATCCATCCATTCTACTTCAAAATCAAATGCAACAACAACATATAACATAAATCTTATAGAGGTTAACTTGGAAACATGAGAAAAAATATCACCAAAATCAATTCCCTCAACCTGGGAATAACCCTTTGCTACTAATTGAGCTTTGTGTTTCTCCACTTTTCCTTCTGCATTAAACTTATTTTTAAATACCCATTTGTTGCCAATGGGATTTCTTCCAGTCAACAATTCTACTAGATCCCAAGCCTCATTTTTACCCAAAGCTTCCATTTCTTAGTCCATGGCCCTTTTCCAGATATTTCCATCCTCTGAATCCATGTCCTCCCTAACAGTTCTAGGATCATCATCAGTAATAGACAAAGCAAAATTTGAATAGAAATCATATGGAGTATACCTTTCCAGTAACCTTCTTTCTCAAACCGATCTCCTCAATACTGGAGTATGAGGATCTTCTTCTTTTGATTCCTGTTCTTCTGTAGAGTCTGACTCATCATCCTTTAAATCAAACTCTATTTTCTCTGGTTCTTCCTTACTTGGTAGGACTTCCTGTTTAACAACATCCTTCATTTCTCTAAATACCACATTTTGACTATACCGCATCTCAACTATACAATACCTTCTCGACTTGACGATGTTCAAAGAAATCAAAATCCAAAGAGTAGTTAGAAATATTTTCAACCATACCTTTATCATGTAGTAGTCAAAGACCCTTCTCTCTAATATGCCCCAGTGTTTGATGCCATAGCATAACCGTTTGTCCAGAGATTGTTGGAGTTATTTCTTTTTCAACTCCAATATAAGGAACAACATAACTATTACACCCATCATTCATAGTGCTTCCTTGTAGCTTATACAGAGTTCCAAACCGAACTCCTTTCAACAACACCATTGCTCCTCAAACCATCCTACAGGTTTCCTTTTCAAATATTTTTTTTATCCCTACATTGTCCATTTTTCTTACAAAAATCAAATTTATGGCCAAACTTGGGATGTGTAGAACACCAGGCAGTGCTCTAATCCTTCCATCTATGAGCCTCAACTTGAATTTTCCTCATCCTGTGATTATGGTTGTCGAATCATCACCTAAGAAAACATTACCTCCATCATACCTTTCATATTCACATAATCACTCCCTATGGGGATTCATATGAAAGGATGCACCTCATTCAACCAACCATGCCTCATGATCTGCATGTGCACTTGAAGATGCCAAGTACACATCGCCTCCTTCTTCCTTGGAGGTCTTTTCTTCCGTAGAAGGATATTTTTCAGATCCCTTCTTTTTCTCAACTTTGGATCTACACTGCTTCTTGTAGTGCCCTTATTTTCCACATCTCCAACATACCTTTACAAACTTTCCAGGAGATTTATATCTACCCTTAGACTTAGATCTCCCACTTGAGAACTTAGATCTATTTCTTTCATGGGAGTGTCCTCTTGCAAATAATGTGTTTGTGCTCTATCCTTCCATATTCTTTTGTCTCGTCTCCTCTAACAACAAGGATGAGACCACTTCATCAAAATTCAAGGCAATTGTATTACTACATATGGCCACAACCAGACTATCCCACGAGTCTAGTAAAGAACACAATAAACTAATACACTTAGCTTCATCTGAAATTTTAATCTCAACAAATACTAACTGACTTACCATAGTATTGAAAGCATTCAAATGCTCTGCCACTAAGTCTCCATCTCTCATCCTCATATTATACAACTTCTTTCTTAGGAATAGTTTATTTACTAGGGACTTTGACTGATACAACTTTCCCAACTTATCCCATATATCCTTGGTTGTAGCTTCCTCTGATAGATTCAGTAATACTGAATCTAAGAGACATAGTTGGATTGTGCTCTTCGCCTTCCGATCCAACTTTTTCCAGTCATCTATTGAAGTTCCTGTAGGTGAAGTACCTGTATCTACCATAATCCACTGATCTCTATCCACCAACAGATCTTCCATATTGATCTTCCAAAACTCAAAACTTTTCCCATTAAACTTCTCGATCTCCATTTTCAAATTGCTTGCCATTTATTTTCACCTGAAAAATCAATACCACAGATCTCCCACTGTAACAAGGTTTATCATAGTCCTGAGCCAAAACCTTGACCACAAAGGCATCCCCCTGAAGCCAACAAAGCTCTCATACCAAATGTATATTTTAACCTTGTACAATATTTACTGAAAATAGATTTTTAGTTAAAAAAAGAAAAGATACAATGGTAAATACAAACACTACACAGAGATTTTTCCCTTGGAAATGCAAACCGAGAAAACCAACATATTCTATATTCATTCATAGTGATAGATTGTTTACAATACAATATACATATAGGAGCCAGTGACATAAAAAATTCTAACACAGTGACTTGGATTAGTAAACAACCCTAATTCCTTAAACGAAAATAGAATACCATTGACAAAAAACCATGTGTCGAAAAACTGCCCAAAAATGCGACACATTTCTCGAGGCAAAAAAAATTCTCGGGGGCATTGCCCCTAAAATCTCACATGGGGGACTTTCTCCCCCCTGCAGTCCCGACACAAAGAAAACACAATTACTCGTGCAAATAATATAACACATACCCAACAATGAACTCTGCAGGTACCACAACCACTTTCCCATAGACTAGTTGAAATGGAGTATACTTGTGGAGTTTCTTCATGGTTGTCTTGTAAGCCAATAAAAATGGTGGGACTCTTTCATCCCAATCTTCCCTATTTGCGAAAAAAACCTTCATTAATCCTCTCTCCAGAATCTTGTTAAACGCCTCTACTGTGGCATTCGCTTGTGGATGGTAAGGGATACTTTTATGATGTTGGATTAAGAACTCTATTGTAAGCTTTGTGTTGGGCTCTAAAGATGTCTTAAAATCAACCTTAGTTTAACATTAATTTATCAACCCAAGGATTCATCTTTTATCTCAAGAATATCGGCAAAGTTTATGCAGGTAGCCTAAAATCATGTAGCTAAACCAAATCTGAATTCATCAACAATCAAGTTCCTCAAACGTTCGCCAAAGATTCTAAGAACTAAATGGAATTGAGATCTTATCACTAAGATGATGTAAAATGGAAAGGAGCTAATTGATCTATTGAATTCACTTAACTAAAAGCAATAATTGAATCTAAGTAAAGACTTGCAAGATTAACTATTAACTATGAATTCTGATTATTGGAAAGGAAATGACGAATTATTCTATCTGCAGAAAGAGGCAATAATTCTAATCTAATCGAAAAGGACAACTAATGTAACTTTAACCGAAAGGAACAACTAGTGTAACTTTAATCGAAAGTTGCAACTATTGTAACTTTAACCAAAAAGGAACAACTATTGTAACTTTAACCGAAAAGGAACAACAATTGTCAATCTGAGGAAAAGGAATAGCGCGAATGAAAATGTGAGGAACTGTTAAGCGATAACTTCAGAAATGGGAATTATAACAGCAATCATGAATACTTAAGGAAAATGCCTGTCTTTTGCAAACAATCATCAATTCAATGATACATTTATGCAATTAAAAAGAGATTTGAATCGCGAAATAGAAATCAAACTCTGAACTGATACAATTATAGAATGAGACAGTGACTTCTTCAGACTGGGCCCTCGGTCTTCAGAAGTACTACTACAAAAAATTCAGAACAGAGGGATAATAGAAACACTCAAAACTTTCATTTATTTCATAATGATGAACCATTTACAATAATTGTTTGTGTAGAGAAATTCTCTATTTCGAATCCTAAAAATGTGATTTCTTCTATATCCCTGTCTGAACCTATTACCCTCTTATATATTACAATGGTCTGGGTAAATCAAGCTATCCCGAGAATTGAAAGATCCTCAGGATTTCTTTACTATTATAAAGTTACATCGTAGAGAATTTCTTATCTCAAAAACTGCTTTGCACCTAAAAAGTCTTCAACTCCAAACAACTCACGCATACCCAAATCGCTTTGGTTATCATTGACAGCTGTTTTATCCAATTCTGCAGCAAAATCAAACCATTCCAATCGTAATTTATAATCTATTTAATAAAACTTCAATAACAACTCTAAGAGACATCTTAATCATGTCCTATCCTATTTATCCCTAATTATTTGAAAAGTCAATCGCAATGATATCATAAACTGTAGACAAAAGGGAGATATTTGTACCTTTTTTGTAACCCAAGGCTTTGTTATTGTACTACTGATAAAATGACCACCTTGATAAATGGTTAGACTCTTGAGACATCCAAACCTGGTGATAATGATTTCAAAAATAAACCTGGCATCAATATCGGTCGAGCAATCCTGAACAATTGCTACCTCATCCCATTGTGTAAGGTAATTAGTTGCGATAATAATTTACCTCGCCTTTGAGTGCCTAGTCATGGGGTTGATCAACCCAATAAAGTCAACCACTCACTTATCAAATGATTGCAGAGCTCAAACTATATGAAGAGTCAATTCATCTCATTGTGATGGATTTCCTACTCTCTTATAGACATCACAAGATCTATCATATTCCTTCGCATCCTTGAAGAGTGTGGCCCACCATAATCCATCTTGGAGGATTTTCTGCACAGTGGCCTTTCCTCCAACATGGCCTCTTGCAACTCCCTTGTGGCACTCCCACAATATGTCTTATCTTTTGTGGTCTAAGACACAACTCCTGAGGATACTATCTAGGCCCAACTTATACAATTTCCCCACAATCAATTGATAGTTCATTGCTCAAACCACCATATGGCATTTCTGAGTTGCGGAGTACGTTTCTGGGTAGGCCCCTATACTCAAGAAAAATTCTATGTCTTCCAGATATTCTAGTATGGACTCAACCCATAACATTTCTACATCTAGGAGCTGATCATCGACTGCTCCACCACTTTCTCTTGATTGTAATATGGACAGGTGATCAGGGCCCACATTTCATCTTCCAGGTTTGATGATTACCTCAAATAAAAATTCCTGGAACACTAACAACCATCGACAAATTATTCCTTCCAATACAGGCTTGTTAACTAGATATTTTAATGCAGAATGATTAGTGAAAAATTTAAAATGAGATCCTAACAAGTAATTTCTAAACTTCTATAGAGCGTAAATCCTAGCTAAACTATCCCTTTCTGTGGTTGTATAGTTGCACTTAGCTTGCGACAGCTTCCTACTAGCAAAGTAGCTGGGATGATCCATGGCTCCATCTCTTGGTTGCACTAAGATGGCTCCCAGGAAAATACCTGATGCATCCACATGCACATGAAATTCATTTTCCCAGTTTGGAAATATCAGAATAGGTATTTTTATGATATTTTCCTTTAGGATGTCAAATACTTTATCACACTCTGGTGTCCATTGGAACACTTCCAAGTTCTTTAGTATATTTTCTAGGGGTGTAGTAATGTTTGCATACCATCTGATAAACCTGCAATAGTACTTGGTGTTCCCTAGCATGGAGTGCAATTGTTTAGTGCTCGTAGGTGGTGGCATGTTCACAATGACCACACATTTGGCTAGGTCTACCAATACTCCTTCCCATCATACTATGTGGCCTAACAGATTTCCATGTGGCACACAGAAGATACACTTCCTAAGGTTAAAAGATATATGCAATTCACTACATCTATCAAACAGTAGACGTCTTAGTGCTACATGTTCCTTGAGAAGACTGTATACTGTCCAATCGTCCATATAAACTTATATGAATTTTTGAATAAATTCTTGGAAGGTTGCTATTACAATCCGGGAAAAAACTGTAGGGCCATTCTTTAGGCCGAAGGGCATCACATTGTATGCAAATGACCCCCATTTTGTTATGAATGTGGTCTTCCTTTTGTCTTCTTCGACAATTCTCACTTGGTGATACCTAGAAAATCCATCTGTAAATGAGTAAGATTCTTTCCCCGCAACTTGGTCTAGCACCTCATCAGTAAAAGGTGTGGGAAAAGGTTCATGCACACAGGCATAGTTAAGGCTTTTGTAGTCTACACATACCTGGATGTCCTCTGTACCTTTCTTGCTATGGAAGACCATGTGGCTAACCCATTCTGCTTCTTCCATTGGAAAGATAAGTCCATCCTCAAGCATCTTGTCTATTTCCCTCTTAACCTTCTCTTTCACCCTGGAGTTAAGACGATATGGTCTATGCCTTACATGCTTTGATCCCGATTTTAGTTCAATTTTCATCTCTCCCATAGCTCTTTTAATCCCTTTTAGTTATGAAAATGTCTTTGGGAATAAGTCTGCATACTCCCGCAATAGTCTATGTATCTCTTGGCTAGTTTTCTCATCCCATTAATATCCTACCATAGCTATCTTGGGTTTCTCTGTAGTTC
The DNA here is from genome assembly GCA_009831015.1 of Picea engelmannii. Lineage (NCBI taxonomy): Eukaryota > Viridiplantae > Streptophyta > Pinopsida > Pinales > Pinaceae > Picea > Picea engelmannii. Next base: position 360,118 of record ML789435.1, read on the forward strand.
CTATGTTGATGTTTCGCAACTTCAATGGATGATTATAAGAACTATCAGTCTGGCTGGGTATGGTGTTCTGGATTTCTCTACTTCCTTTTATTTCATTAATGGATAAGTTTCTTAGTTCTTCCAAATCATCTGAGTTTTCCAAATCCTTCACAATATTATAGCATTCTATAGGTGTCTTGTCTGTGTCTAGGTGAAGGTTAGACTGAAGCATTTGACTATGATTTGCACATACCACTGGGTCTGATTTTGTTCACTGGCATCGGTAAAAAGGAATTTTTTAATTCTTTGCAGGACTATCTTAAGCTCATGATACTTACTTGTAAAAGATAAGTCCTTGCAAAATTGGTCTGCTAACCAAGCATGTACCAAGTTTTCGGAATCAGACCTAGCGAATGGGGAAATAATTGAACCCGCAAGTGAGATGGTATTTTTACAACTTGCCACTGTCTCACGCATTGTTCAATATGTGTTTTAGGATCAGAATGCCCATTGAACAGTTGCACAACTTGGAAATTCGTCTGCATCTTTGATTTTGACTACTCCTTATCTTGAAATCTATATCGGATAGCTTGCTTCACATCCTTCCAATTCTTAATCAAGGCTTTGTGACTAGCCCACCATCTAGCAGGCGTGTCCTGGAGGGATAAGTCCATAACTAAAATCCTTTGATCCTCCACTATCTTTTCTTCCATTCTAACCAAAAAACTATTAAGTTCTGAGGTACCATCGTATATTGGATGTTCTTTGACCTCAGTTCCGACCCATCTAGATGCTCTGATAGTTGTGCATCTCCTTGAAAATATTTCATATGACCCTCACTGCCAACTATCAAATGCCATTTATGAATCTTCGTCCACCGATTGTATGCTCCTCCAAATCATTGATCTGTCAACAATAGGATTTATGTAGTCTTCTCTTGTTGTTGTTGTTACAACATATAACTGATCCAAATATTATCCTTCCATATTGTTGTCTGTCAGCTCCGTATATCGAGGGCCTACATATAGATCCAAGGGATAAAATACTTTGATTATGTCTGCTTTGAATGTCATAGTATCCTTCTTTAGGTCAATGACAACATAATTACCATAGGCCTAGTCAATACCATGTAGTGCAGGATAAGGGTCCTTATATCCCATGATTTTGATCACCTCAAAATCAACTACAGTCTTCACTCCCACAACATCTATCTCCACATTCTCCAGTCTTCCTATTGGAAAAATACAATACTTCTTTGCCATTCTTAACTGGATTGGGGAATATGTCAATTGGGGTTTTCCTAAATATTCCCAAGTCTTTTTAGGCAATATGTTAACATCAGATCCTATATCTAACATAACATCTTCAATCTCAAAATCGTCTAGCTGGGCTGCTAATCTAAACTCTTTCTCATAATAGTATTTTCCTTCTTTGCACTCTCTGAGTATTATTCTCAGGAAGACTGGTCCTTATTCTAGTTTCTGGAGATTCTATAGTTCCTAGGACTAGGTACAGGGAATTTCACAACTTTTATGTCAGCTGGTCATTCCCAAGAATATCAAAAAATAATTGAAACCAAAGGTCAACTACATTTTGTGACTTCTCAGGTTGTCTTATCGGGACTATGGGGTTTTAGGGTGCAGGGGCTAAAGAAGGGAATTGCGTAGTCTTAGGATAAACGATAGGATGAGGGGGGTTTTATTCCATCTCTAGGGAAGGTATACTATGGAATACTTCTATTTCATTTTTAAAGAATAAATTCTATTTCAGAGGGTCATACATGTCCTCCTTAGGCGATGCTTTCTAGATTTGAGGTAGATTATCAGCATCTGTGTTAGTCTTTTCTCCTCCTCGAGTAATTATGTTAATGTTGGGTAGTTTTCCTTTTATAAATCTCTTTATCTCTAAGCTTATAAGATTATTTCCTCATTCATGTACCTGATCTTCCAATTTCACAATTAGCTCTAGGCAGTCTTCCATTGCGTGCCCATTGGTTCTGCAGTGAGAGCACCATGATTGCCTTGGATGAGGAAAATCCCTAGCCATGTGACCTTTCTCATCACAATTGTAGCATCTACTTGGTCCTATTTCCCTGGTTCTTCCTCCTTTGAAGTATCCTCTAGCTCCACCTCCTCAACCTCTTCTTGGTCCCTGAGGGGTTTCATTCACCCTTAATGATGTTCTATCCAGTATGTCTGCAAGTGCATCCAACACTCTACACTAATTGGTAGTGTGTGGTAAATGCACAGAAATCGCAATGTACACTATTTGGTATTGTTGAATACTTTTGAATAATGGGGCACTGTCTTGGCCCATGCCCATCAATTTAGAATATTTCACAGTACTCAACTATCGATGATGCTTGATTACCTGGAAAAGCATGATATGGGGTTGGGGTATGGAATGGTAAATTCGTAGATACTTGCGCAACTCCTATCATGGGTCTTGGTGAGGGTACCATCGGATTATGAGGGGGCACCATTCCTCTCATACGTGGATATTCGTTCTCCATATGTCTCTCTGTGTAACATCCGATACACCAGACTTGCAGTCGTCCTGGTCTGGGTATTGTCAATTCTTGAATCTTCTCTGTTAGTGTCGATATTTGAAACTTGTAGTTGTGCCAAATTTGCATCTACTAGGGGTCTGGTCACTCTTAGACTCCTAGAATATCTTGCCATGGCTTCAATCTTTTTTTATTGTTCCAAGGCATCTGTCAAAGTAGTTATTCGTTATTGCGTTAACAAAATCTCTGTCAGAGGTAGCAACCCATGAATATACCATTCTCTTTGATGATCCTCATGAATTGGATGCAATAGCCTCCCTATAGCATTTTTAAACTTATGACTATATTCCCAGACTGATTCACCTTCCCTTTGTCTAATTTCTCACAACTCAGACAGATCTTGTTGTTCTGGCTGAGGTAGCTTAAACTCCACTATGAATTTTATCCATAATTGGCCAAGTGTGAACTCTTGTCCTTGTGCTCCTAGAACTCCTGGCTCAATAGCCTTCATGTACCAATTGAGAGCATGACCTCTCAAGGTAGTCTATAACTTGACCAACTTATTTGTGTCTAGAGTCCCTATGGACCTCCAGATTGTTTCTCATCGAAACCAATGTTGCTCAACATCCTCGTCTCCCTTACCCCAGAATTCTGGGTATTGGGAAATTGAACCTCCTGCATTACCAACCATTGTTGATTTTACTGCTCCTATCAAGATAAAACCTAATGGTCCTAGTTGCGATCTACCAGGGGATCCAAATATCTTCCCAATATTCACACTTACTGGTTTTGGCTGACTAAACGACTATAATGAAACATGAATAGAATACGAAGGTAGTATATAATTTTCCACTGGCTTCGGGGCAAGTTTCTTTGATATGGGGGGTCTCGTTCTCATCTTCTGGAGCGGTCTCTTCAACTGAATTCTGGATCTTTCCTAGTATCAGGGATGAATCTTCTCTTTCTTATGTAAGATCCATGCTGCTTTCCTTTTCCCATACTTCTACACCTTCTTCTTCTTATCCACTCTCTTGGGGACTTCCTTCTCTCTGCAATTCTCTCTCACTTAATATTTGACTAGCCAGTCTTTCCTGTCTTCTCATGTTTTGCAACTCTTCCTTTTTTTATTCCTCAACTTCTCTTGGTCCAAATTCTTTTCTCAACTTCTCAGATTGTTTCACTTCTTTATTTATCTTACCGTGCCACCACTTCTCAACTATAGAGGCTCTTTTCAAGGCTCGCTCATCCATTGAGTCCATTTCTTATTGCTCCCCCATTTTTCAAAGAACCCTCTCCCCTCTCTCAGGCCATGATTCCACCCCAAAATCACTCCACCCCAAGTGAGGGTGTTTAGGCTACCATCTCAGTCGGGGACATAGTCAACATCCCCTCCTCCATCAAGAAAACCTTAATCAAAAGAGGGATTTCTCTCAATAGTCTTCCCCATGTGTCTTTCTTGAAATATGCTTCTTCTCGTGAAACATATTGGTGATTTTCAGCTACAAATTCAATAATGTATCCTTCTAATGTTGTATTGACCTAGAAATTGATAACTCATGTTACCGGACGATCCAACTGATGAAGCACTGCAATATTTTCTGTATCCCAAGCACAGGCCTTCTTGAATCATTCTTGGAATTTTGGAGCTTCTTGGAGCCTATCTATCCAATGGAAAAGTTATTTCGGAAACTTATCCAAGAATATCTTATATTGGTCACTGGATCTTTCTGAGTAAAAGACAACCTCACGTGTATCTTTCACATATTTTCCTTGAAGCTCCGCTTCTTTCTATATGAAGGCGTCGTAAATTTTCTCCCGCCACTGGTGAATATCAGATCAGTGAATCTGTGGAAGCATTCTCCCTACAGGTTCCCTTTTAACAGAGGTCTCGACAACAAAACCATTTTGTTGGCGCAAAGTTGATCAGACCAGGGTTCTTCTTAGGTTACCAACAAAATATACATAGTAGTCTAGAGCATTGGAATTTTCATCTTCTCCAAAGAGAAGAAGTCTCACTCGAAGCGCAACCAAGACAAGAATATAGGGAAGGGCAAGGACAATAATTAGGTAGATCTCCATAATCTTCAAGATTCACCATAGTCTTGCGCAAGATGAACTACCAAAGAGAAAATTTGAACCCATTCATAATTAATAGTAAATACAATAGAGTTGCGACATCATTTGTAAAACTCTATAATATATTGATCTTATCATACTTATAGAAGTAAAGTAAAATGAAAATTCATAGACATAGATAGAGAATTACACAAAATATTTTAAAATTTTAGGTCCTTCCATATATTATCATCACAAGAGCTTCTCAGATACAATCCAATAGATACAGTCATTACTTTGTTACAATCTTTTTGACTCTGAACTCATTCTTCAGATATCTATCTACATTTTCCCCATTTTAATTACAATCACAGAACCTAAATGGAGTGAATTATAATCCCAACTACACCAACCCTTTACAATCATATACATCTCATATATATAATCTAATTGTGATTTTCTGGTTTTAGACTTCTCCTGCTTTCTTGTTCTTGTTCTATTGTAACTGCTTTCTCCTTGTTGGTGTTGTGTTGTCTCTCTAACAACTTTCCATTTCCTCCCTTGCTCTGTTGTCCAGTTCCTTTGTGGCTTTTGCAAATTGCTAAGAAAAATTGGGACTGTAGTATTGCATGCACAACTTCTTTTATAAACAACAAAGGGCCCAACACAAAGATAGTTTCTTTATTGAAATTCCATGAGAAATTGTCATGTTGTCTTATCTATAGCCTATATAATTGTCATTATTTTCCATCCATGGCCATCCCAAAATTAGGGTTTATCCACCCAAATAAGTCTTGGGTTGTAGGACCATAAAATCAGTGGGGTACTCCCACATGTCCACCGAGATTACTACATCTTCTAGCATGCCATCTAGTTTTGTAGTGGATTAGTTTTCCAGCTATAACATCATTAGGGTTTATCTAAGGTATGTCAACCCTAAGGTTCTCATGGTTTCTCTAGTCATGACATTGATGGAAACCCCCAGGTCGATTAAGGTATTAGAGATGGTGGTCTTTTTTATATGAAAATTAACTATGGGACTGCCAGGGTCTAAGTATTTAGTTATGGAAACTCCACTGAGCATTAAGGTTACCAATTTTCCTATCCCATGCACCATCTAGGGATCTTTCCTTTTTCTACCTGGTCTTCATAGGTATAAATCCCTAATGGATTTTGAGTATATTGGGATGTCTTTGATATCTTGGAAGAGAGGTATTCATACACACACATTCTTGAGTTCCCCTAGGAAATCAAATTCCAGTTTAGTAGGAGGGTTGTTGATATTTAGTCTCTTTGGAAAAGATGGGATTTTCACCTCCTTCTTGTTTTGATCTAAGTTCAAATTAGAGGATCGTCTGGTTGAAGGATTTTCAATTGGAGCTTCTTCCTATTAGTCTTCTACAATTACTGGTGAGGCTCACTGATTTATGGTTTTCCCAGATCTTAAGTGTATATATTGACATTATAGGGAAGAGATAGAGTAAGTAGGGTAAAATGGGAATCCAATAGCATATGCTTGTTGTGATTGTTTTTTATTAGAGTTAGGGATAGGTTATGCAGGGATTTGCATTTGAGGAGGAGGTTGGCTAGGTTGTTGGAGTTATGGTGGAGGTTGGGGGATTGTCACGGTCATTTTTGTGTGATAATACATAATTGATTGACCTCCCCACTTGCTTCCTAATAGACTACTTTTAAACCAGTTAAGGAGGGGAACTTGCTAGTGGAGTGTTCTTCTTCAGAGATCCCACATATTTCAATTTGGTTTAGTGGACACTCCTTCAATGGATACCTTTTTCTACATTTCAGGAAAAATATAGCTAAGGCCACTTCTTCTTCCTCCTATTTCTTTTTCAATCGTAAAGTATCTACCTGGGAGCTTAAGGAACTGAGTATATCTATTTTGAAATCCTCTAACATATTCCCAATTTTGTCTTGAGTTATCCCCCACTAGATGTCTTATTAATCCTTTTCAATGTGTCCCTTGGCCCTTTTCCCTATCATGAAGTCCCTCTAGATTACCTTTGACATAGTTCTCAGATAACTTCATAAGGCTACTGGTATATATCATCACTTCCCATCAAGTTCAAGATATCAATGTAGTCACCTCTAAACCCTCTTACTAGTAACATTCATTTGGGACTCTCTAGATCTAACTGGATTTATCTTGACCACTTTAAATTGTATTCGAAGTGTTCCATGAAGTATTTGAAGTGTTCCATGAAGTATTCCATGAAGTATTTGTATCTCCTACATAGGACGTCAAATTATAACAAAAATGTGTCTAGGTCCTCGGTAACCAAACCATGAAATTTTGGCAAAGAGGAGTGTGAAATATTCTTCATTTGAGTTACCCGATCTGTATTTTGGATTGGCAAGATGAATGTAATGACTTATGAATTCACATCTTGGATTGTTTCTTTATCCGTTTCTCTTACAAACCGTAGGAAATTGTCCTCCTTCTACTCTTGGAACTCTGTAAGACTGACTGGGTCATTAGGTGCTTCAAAATCGTGGCTCAGTTTTTCATCCATTAGAGAGTCCTCAAGAAATAATATTTTTGTTTGTACTAAATATGCAGCCTGGATTGGATGTGGTGATTCTGCAAAGGGGGATTAGGATTTATTTTATCCGAAGAGTTGGTTTTTGGCGTCAAGTAGCTAGGATGGTTGGATCCTCTTGTTAAGTTTTTTTCCCTGCAATGTTAGTTTGTGGGGTTTGTTTTGAAAGACTATTGAATTGACCGTTTAGGTCTCTATTTTTTTCATGAGCTTTTGAAATAAATCCCATCCTTAAATGGAACCAACACACACGTTGAAAACAAACATACCAACTCCAAAAGCAAGTTGAAAATAAGGCATAAAACAAAATCACACAGATACAAATAAATACAACTAGATAAATATGCTTCTAGAGATAGGAAAGAAAGAAGTTGCATTGTTGACAGTTCCCAGAAAATGACACCAAAAGTGACAGGATTTTTAATTACCTTTATAATTTCTTAGAAGAATAGTTAGAAATAATTTTAATTTAATTATCAATCCAGGATTCGTGTGGAACTTGTGAAATGTCATGCATTGTATGTGCCAGGGAAAATCATTCAAACATTGTTCTGGTTGTCAAGTTGTAGAAAGAGAAAATGATAAGATGAAATTTTTTAAGATGTATCTGACAAAGTCACCAATTCTAAGGCCAATAGGCTAGAAAAATATTAACTGAATTAACTATCTTAGTTGAGCCTGGAAGCACTTAGTTTGTAACCCCTAGATGAGTGGAAATGTGAAAGAAGTAAAACAAAGCTAATATAATTCAACCAACCTAGAAGCACTTAGTGTTGTAACCCCGATTGAATGTAATTGAAATTGCAACTAATATGGTTTGGCTATCCTGGAAGCACTTAGTGTTGTAACCCTAGTCTGAATGCAATTCAAATGGCATGAACTGAAATCTGATCTAATTATAGAAAATAAACACACTCGGATGATTACTAGTTCTAAATGGTGACTATACCAAGAAATACTTTCCTCCTTTCAATATTGTAAATGACATTGAAAGATATATGCATGAAGTTAACCTAAATTTCTAGTGAGTGTTGGAATTACATAATATTAAACCATGAAATGAAATAGACAGACATAATGGAAAGTTTGTATCTACTGAAACAAAGTATTTTCCCTTAATGTTACAACAATATGTAAATAGTAACAAAAAACATAAGAAATATGGAAATCAATCACTACATAAATCAAACCCATGCTACAATACAATAGTACAATAATACCTGACTAAGGAGGGGGGCCTATCTTCCTAGATGAGGAACCAATGGAATCCTTCAATCACATGTTGAACTTCATATATTCATTAACACATAGGAAATACACAAGAAACAACACAACAAATTTATTACTAGAAAATATAATTTAGATTACAATGATAATTNCATTATTCTTTTCTTAGAAAGAAAAAGTTGAGTCCAACCATGAGGATCTAATATCCTCATGCTATTGTCTATTTTGTTTCAATGGTCCAACCATGATAGGTTTTGAAGTTTTAATTATACAACTAGCAATTACGATTATTCTTTATTATTACAATACAATCATTTAGCACATTAGCTGCATAAATAAGATCACTGAAAGAGAGACATTCGCAGAAACAATAGAGACACACAGATTATGCTAGGAAACCCTCATGGGGGAGAAAACCCAACAAAACTTCCTCAATATAGATATACCAAAGACCGAAAAAAATATTCTCCTCTACTCCTTCACTATGAAGAGTAGTGCACCAATTAACCAAGAAATACCAAGAGATAGACCATAACCCCTCCTTGATGTCACCCCTAGTTGTAGCAGTTTCTCCCCCAAGAATTGCACACTGTAAAGCTGGTCAGTGAGTGTATCTAAATGAGGCACTGACCTCTATTATAAATAGTGGTCTGGCTAGTCTATAATTAACTATCAAGGCACAATAGAGCCGACTTTTACTAAGGCACAATAGGGCCTAATTAAATATAATATAATAATATTATTCAACTCTCTCTCAGGTAGAATATTCATCGAAGTTACAATATTTCAACACTCCCCTTAACAAGAAGGGTGTTCTAATGACAACATTAATAACAACTGATTGGTCTCAATATATCATCAAGAGGAGGGGACATCATCATCAACATCATGAACATTGTTGGTCATATCTATAGGTCATCGAAAGGTTTTTCTCATCATCAACATTAGTAGAAACTGAGCATCATCATCATCTATAGTGCAGAGCTGGAGTAACATCATCATCATCTATAGTGCAAAGCTGGAGTAACATCATCATCATCAACAACATGAAGCTAGAACATCAACATCAACAACACGAAGCTGGAACAACAACAACATGGATCTTGAGTAACATCATCATCAGTAGCAGCCACATGCAGTTGGAACATCAATATCAATGTCAACAGAATAAGGCAGGTGCATCAACAACAACATATGTGGTACTCTGACAAATCATCCTTACTGTACCTTCGAGATCTTCCCAAGAATCATAAGATTCCCTATGATGTAAAATCCTAGCTGAGATACCACGTGGTACTATGAGATACCATCCTTACCGGACCTTTGGGATCTCCCCAAGAATCATAAGATTCCCTAGGATATAAAATCCTAACCAAGCTACCACTACTAATCACAGTTGGAATATACATGCACAGGTACTCTGACAGACCATCCTTACTAGACCTTCAAGCTCTGTCCAGGGATGATCAGTTCCCTAAGATATAAAATCCTAATTAATCTACTCGTTGTTGGTCAGGATACCATAGTATCATCAACATCAGTCCCCCTTTCAAGGGGGGTCCTTTCGAACTACACCAAGCTTGTCTCATAAGTACTCAAACTATACACGAGACAAAGGCTTAGTCAACACATTCGCAACCTGCTCATCCGTGCCAACATATTGGAGCTTTACAACCCCCTTCTGTACCATGTCATGAATGTAGTGGTACAAGATCTCAATTTGTTTCATTTTATCGTGAAACACTGGGTTCTTTTTCATTGTTATGTAACTCTGGTTATCATAAAAGATCGCAGTAGCATCCATATCTAGGTAAAAATAGACCTGTCAAAAAATTCTGAATCCATATGGCTTCACAACTGGCGGAGCATGCTGCAATGTACTTTGCTTCTTCCATACTGAGAGCAATACTGGACTTCTTCCTGCTTTTACATGAAGTCATGGTTGACTCCAAACTAAAAAAACATCCTAAAGTGTTATTTCTGTCTGAAGCACTTCTAGCCCAATCTGAATCAGTATAACCATACAGTATGAAGTCATGATCTCCAATATAACAGAGGCCACAATCCAACATACCCTTAAGGTATATCATCACATTATTTCTAGATACAAGGTGAACATGTTTGGGCTCCACAAAATACTGACTCAAGATGTTCACAACAGAGCATATATATGGCCTGGTATTCATCAGATACATCAACGAACCAATACTTTTTATGTATAAAGTAGCATCAACTAACTATGATGAAGTATCAACCAATAACTTTAGCTTCATCTCCATAGGAGTGGACATGGATTTGCAGTCCATCATGTCGATTCTCTTCATAATTTCCACAACATACTTTCCTTGATTAAGGAAAATATCTTCTAGGCTCTGCCATACTTCAATACCTAAGAAATAGTGCATCAAGTCTAGGTCCTTCATTTCAAATTCAGTGGAAAGCTTCTTCTTACAATCTGTGATGATATTTTCTTCATCTGTCAAGAATAAGACATTCACATATAGCAGCAATATAATTGGTCCATCATTATTAATATTGAAGTAAAGGTTAGTATCATCTTTACTCTTGGTAAAGCCCAAGCTCATCATAAAACTATCAATACTTCCATACCAATCTCTTGGAGCTTGCTTCAACTTGCAGACATAGTGAGAGGAAGAGTTGTGGCGATGACAATGAGAAGAATTCCTAAGTGACTTTAGAGTTGCACTTAGTTTTGGAAATTTGAGTATATTTGAGTGCAAGTCTAAGAGATAGCATATGGTTATTCCAAGGTTGAGGTAGTTAATTCTCATCTTTGAGAAAATTAGAGATGATACAAGTAACTAAGAATAATGTTCAATTGACATAGAACAAGATGATGCAACAAGTAAACTAGAAAATTTGTATGTAAACTGAACTTCTAAAATTGGATGATGATGACAGTTTTATTCTAAAACTTGAATTAGTTCTTGATTGTTTCAATAGTCATCTCTAGAAAAAACCCATCACAAAGTACCTCATCAAGTGGAAGAAGATGCCTCCAAAAGAAGCCAAGTGGGAAGATGAGTACTTCATGCAACAACACCCTCAACTACCAAGATTTGAGGCCAAATGATTTTTAAGCGAGGTACTATGTTATGTACCTAACCCTTATTGATTTTATTTTCTTCATTGTTGTCCTAATAATACATCTTCTACCCTCGTTTTTTTATCATTCTTCCAATTAGGGATTCCTCTTTAGCATCAAGGGGTAGTTTAGGAATACCCAACCCTAATTATTTTCATATATGGAGTAGGAAGAATCATAGGTACTCTTTTTGTGTTGTGTATTTCTCTATTATAATTGGAAGGTTTTCATCCTCAAAGTGGCATCTCAATAATATTTACATTCATTATTTTTCATATTATCATAATAGCGTTGTGATATTTTTTCTTTATTATATTGTTTTAAGTAATTTGATTCCTACCACATCATTGACGTGTTTCCCTATTTATCAACCATGAATGTTAGGATGTAAATGTGTTCACACAAGAAAATGATCCATGTTATCTTCACAAACTTACCTAGCGAAAGGGCCCAATTAGACCTTCCTATCTTGAAAATGGAAAACCCTCTAGTTATGTCCCCACTACTATATGCAAGGTGTGATGTTCTAATATGCTCTCTAATCTAACTGAAAAAGAAAAGTGTAGAAATAAAAATGAGTATGAAGTGGATGCAGAGAATAAAATGCAGCAAATGCAAGATGCAACTAGTTAAACCTTAACTAGGAGCAAACAAAAATGACAAAGTTTGGGTATGTAATAGATAGCAAGGAGAATAGTTCACCGTTGCCACAAAAAATGAACATGAATTGATCTCTCCCCACTGAGTCCCTCTTGAAGTGAAATGATCTCACTACTAAGAGAAATTCCATGTCTAAAACCTGATTAATAGCCAAGTTGAAATGAAACAAGATTAAACATATAGTGATAGAGAGGAATAGTCGACCAACTTAAGCATATGAAAAATTAGAGGCTCTAAGTAACTTAAAATAGTCCACGAGTTATCAAGAGATTCCCTAATTTGTATCAGTGGTTAACTAGCAAAATATAAGTGAGAATAAAAATTATTAGTGAAATAATAGTTTGATTGCTGAGATTTTTGTGGTGAGGAGTGTTTTCAGGCGAATTCGGAGAAAGCACGGTACTATCAATGGAATGTCGATGTTTCAAATCCATATCAGGATCCATCATCAAGACAAGAAGTCTGGGTTCAATTGTGAGAAGAGATGGTTATAAATACCTAAGTTGCGGGGGGAATTATGTGTCAGAAAGAGTCTTTGGTGAATATTTTAGATAAGGTTTATTTACTTTAGTTATATTTCGGGTTTTCCTAAAAGATTTCTTAAATTTTTTTTATTTAAAATTCTTTATTAAAACATTTTTTTGTTATTTAAAAATTGTTAATCATTAATTTGAATGTGTTTTTAATACGTTTGTGGTTTATTGATTAATAATATAAACCATTATTAAAGTGTTATTAATGGTGCTTTTTAGATTTTATAGGTTAAAGGTAGATTTTAAGTTTTAATAAAAAAAATAATATTAGTTTTGTTTTGTTTTATTTATATAACCCTAATCTAAATATTTTAATGGTGTTTATAAGAAAGTTTTATATTCATTAAAATGAAGAAAGGAGAATTGTTAGTGGTTCTATATGTTATGAGTAAATATTAAGTTATTTTAATAGAGTAGTTGTATCAAGTTTTGATTAGTGTTTTTGGGTTAGGGTTTTTTTTTATCTAGTTTGTTGGTGTTATTAATCAATTAATAACAATTTTGTTATTTAGGTAGAGTTTCTTATATTTTTTTTCTCTTATTTTTATGAATCAAGGGGAACCAATTTTCACTTAATTCTAGGCCATTGTCTTGTTTAGGTTGTTTGGGTGTTTACGGATTTTGATTGCTTCTCTAATCCATTGTTTAAAGAGGTGTTCTTCTTTGACTATAATTTTGGTGTCTTCTAGGCGAACATGGTGTTTTGTTTTAAGGGAGTGTTCTGCTAAGACAATAAATAAAGCCCTGGAAAAAACTAGCAAAAACCCTAACCCCCTAGAAAACCAGAACCCCAATAGAAAGGCCTACCTACCTTACATCCAAGGAGTAACCAATAAGATTGCGAAGATCCTTAGAAAAAAAGAGATCAAGACCTCCTTCAAACCACATGAAACCATCAAACAAAATATGAGATCCGTTAAAGACAAACCTGACCCTCACAAAGCAAAGGAATTTACAAAATATAATTCTCCTACAGAGAGTGCTACATTGGTGAAATTGGTCGCTCCTTCCATATTAGGATTAAAGAACATGGAGTTGACATAAAGAATGAACGCATTCGCACCTTCGCCTTAGCATAACACTCCCTTAAAACAAAATACCATGTTCGCCTAGAAGACACCAAAATTCTAGCCAACAATTCAACCTTTGGTTTGTGATACATAGCACTAGAAATTGCATTAATGCTTGCATTGCTTTGCTCCATGCTCAATAATTTCTTTGACCTCTATATTTCCCCTTCCTTAGTTTTGGAGACTTCCACTCCAATAACATTTTTATGCTCGAATTATTTCTTCTTCCTTCCGATCTTACATCTTTGCATACAAACATCACCTTCATTAAACAAGTACAATGGTAAGAGTGATAAGCTACAAGATAGAGAGGGGAAAGAAGTAATACCAAGGCTACCTAAACTAACAAAAATCTATGTTTTAACTTTAATCAGATCTAAATGCAACATCCACAAGTTCAACTCATGTTTCCTTAAATGGAAATTTTCAAGGAATGAGGGGAATCAAATGTTTGCATTGCATGTACAAATTTGCAGCAATCAATCTCTCGTTTCGTTTGTAAACCATAACAAGAAAATTTACCTCTAACAATGATAAAGTGCTTGTAGATTTAAAACATTGTTGATAAATTCAAAATATCCTTCTCCAACTAATAATATAGTTGAGCATGAATTTAAGCCAAGTGATACCCATGGTCAATCCTTGCATAATTTTACATGATGAACATGTTTCCAAACTCAAATTTTACCCAACAAATTCTAGGTGTCAGATAATGGTTCCGAATAACCCTCTTCGCTTGCACACGACTATTTTTGGGTTAAGGGCTGTAAGATCCATGTGGTCTGTAACAAATGTGTAACAAATGCATGGAACCATTCATCAGTTGGTAAACTTCTTGTTTGTTCATAGGAGCTAGTACAGGTGTAGTAGTTCTCTAAGAGTTGTTGTGTAGTAGTTCTCTAAGGGTTGTTGTAGTATTGTTGTTGGTGACATACACAATTGCTAAGCCCAACAATAGATATCTTTGTTCTTCCCTTTTTGTATATAGTGTATTCTATGAAGAAGATTGCAATCTTTGGATTTGTTTTCTGTTTTTTTGTGTTTGGGAATTCCTGAGTTCCCTAGCCTAGGTCTGTAACAAAATGCAATTTATTTGATTTTTCTATCTTGATTCTTGAATACAAGATATACTCTAAGGATCAATATTGATACATTGTAGCTGGAGGAGGTGCAGGAAGAACTCCTTTCGATGGAAACACAAGAATGAAGGTATCCTTGAGTGCAACAAGGGGCAGGCTCATATCAATCAAGAAGGGGAAGGTAAACTTTGCGTTGGAAACACCAGCTCTTCCAATGTCATTCCCACCATAGATTTGGATGGATGCGACTTTGGTTGATCTTTATTGGCAATCTTATCTACTTTTCCCGATTGCATTGTGGGGTATAAAGCTTCATAGGCTACATAAACACATAAGGTTTCATTGAAATCTGTTGTTTATAGCTTTAGGGTTTACTTCTGCAACTAAGATTCATTAAGAAAAATAGAATATTCTAGCTAGGCTTGAGAGCTATGATACTCTAGAACGAACTTACCGGATAATATAAGATACAATAATTTTATCAAGGTCTACGAATGACCCAACAATATAATTTTAGTAAGGTCCATAAATGGCTAAGTAATAGGTCAATGAAACTAGACACTACAATTAGTGGCCATTGGAGTGTTTATAACACACTTAGGGATAAAATGTTATCAAAACACAAAAGATATAAATGAAATTAAAAGAAAGAAAAACATAAGAGACACAAATCCCTACGAGTGCAAGGACCTAGTTTCAAAACAACATCATAAGAGTAAAGCAAGAGGAGGGCTAATAGGCCTTCCTATCCTCGTCAATCACTATGAAAGGAGTGATGCAAACCCCGATGATGTCATCCAGGGAATGCCCAACACTAAAAGGTCTTGGATATACAATCCTAGGAGGAGTTGTGGAATGAGAATGGAAGAGAGAATATCGAGAAGAGTTTTCTCTCTTAGGTTGAGGGGAAGAAACTAATGATGAAGATTTGACTACATGTGTTTTGAGGTCTCGAACATGTGAATGTCAGAGATTAATCATTTCACCGCATGGATAGCGGCGGATTGGTGGTTGCCTTGAATCTTCAAGACTAGAAGATTTAATTACTCTAAACGGTGGCCGCCTTAACCATTCAAGACAACCAAATTTTAACACTGCCTTGATTAAAATCCTTTAGAAGATCGAAGGGGCACTTTTCTGTGTTTAAATACCAGAGTCAAAATTGTAATAAAAAAAGACATCTTGAAAGCATTTCTTGAATTGAAATGGTTATTCTGTGTTTGGAGGTTTGCTTTGCATATCTATATCTATATCTATATCTATATCTATATCTATATCTANTATATATATATATATATATATATATATATATATATATATATATATATATATATATATATATATATATATATATATATATATATATATATATATATATAACTCATTTTTTTTCCTGATAAAAATTCGATTTTGAACAAACACAATAATTTCTTGTTTTTACTAATTGGGAATCTGGTCTTACATTTATCCCAAAATTATTTGTTGGAGCGTATATGATTTGGAAAATCATTTTAATTTGTTATTTTGCATTTCAGAGTTCACTTGTTAAATGTGCGTGGAGTTCCTTTGCTTTACCAAACGCCATAACCCAAAATTGTTGGGCCCACACCCTATTTGCATTTCGCTATTTGACAGTCATCGTGTCATTTTGTTTTTGTACATCGGGTGTTAGCAAACCCCAAACCCCGAACTCCACTATGCCTGGCCCCAGAGTTTAATCGCATTTCACGATTTCGGAAATCGAAGTGTGTTATGAGTTCGACGTTTGTAATCGCCGAAACCCAAATGTTGATTGACCTCCATTTTTTTACATTTGATATCAGAACTAGCAGTCTATTCGGCAATTGCTTAATTCATTGCAGATTATTCCTATTAGTGCCAAAAAATTATAATCTCATATTTTTCTGCATGAAGGTTTATTTAATTCCTGTCAATTTTTATAAATGGCTGCGTCTGGTAGTAGTTCTTCTCAGATTCAGGTTCTTGTTCTGAGCAAGAAGTTATAAGATTCCTGGTACATTCAGATGACGATGATTCTGCGTTCTCAGAATTTGTGGACTTATGTTATTGATGGCTATCTTGAGCCAGTTGATGCTACAACAGAATTGGCTCTATCTAATTCTAACCATGTTTTACTGAAGGAAAAAAGGAAGAAGGATAATAAAGCTCTTGGATTAATCTAGCAAGGATTAAATGAATCCATTTTTATGAAGATTGCTAGTGCTAGATCTTCGAATATGGCTTGGGAAATTCTTGAAACCTATTATCAAGGGGTGTCCAAGGTGAAGATAGTCAAGTTGCAGAACTTGAGAAGTGACTTCGAAAATGTGAAGATGAGGGATAATGAAAGTGTTGATACTTTCATGACTCAAGTAATTAGTGTTGTGAACTAGCTCAGGTAGTATGGAGATGATGTTGAGAATAAAAGAGTTATTGAGAAAGTGTTGAGAAGTTTTCCCAAGAAGTTTGAGCCTGTTGTTGTTCCCATAGATGAATTTAAAGATTTAATTTTAGTGAAAATTGATGATTTAACTTGTTCTCTTGTTTCTCATGAATATATGATATCTAGATATGAAGAAGGATCATTGGAGCATGCTTTCAAATCCCAACTGCATGTTACCAGAGGTAGAAGCAGAGGAAGGTTTCATACTCATGGAAGAGGAGGTCGATTTTCGGCCCAAGGGACAATAGAGCTTAATCAGAGTCTAAGCAGAAGCCCCAGCAGAATGCTCCTAATTTAAGAGGGAGCAGCAGAAAACCTTGGCAGCAAGAAATCAGAGGTATGATAAAACTAAAGTGCAATGTTATTATTGTAAGAAGTTTGGGCATTTTTCTAACAAATGTTGGAAGAAACAAGCAGATGCTGGAAAGCACTCTGCACATATCACAAATGAGTCCGAGGATCATCAAAATCCTGTGTTTTTGACCTGTAATGTCACTCAGGAATGTGAAAATGATATTTGGTTTTTGGATAGTGGTTGCAGTAACCACATGATTGGTAATAAAGAATTATTTTATTCCATTGATACTAGTTTTCATTCTGAAGTCAAACTGGGAAATGATTGTAAGGTTACAGTCAATGGTAAAGGTATAGTTCCAGTTTACACTAAGAACAATCAGAGAAGAAATATTAATGATGTTTATTTTGTGCCTGGTCTAAAATGCAATCTTATTAGTGTTGGACAACTGATGGAGAAAAAGTACAGAGTGTTCTTCAAGAATAAGGTATATACAATCTATGATAAATTTCCCAGCAAACAGTTGATTGCAAGAGTAGAGATGACCAAGAATAGAATGTTTCCACTTGTTATGCGAAATGATTTGAGTGGTTCCTTGAATGCTTATAAATCAGGAAGTCTAGATGAATCTTGGTTATGGCATTTGAGATATGTTCATTTACATTTTGGTGGTTTAGATTTGTTATAGAAGAAACAGATGGTGAAGGGGTTACCTTGTATTCATCAACTTGCAAGCTCTTGTGAGAGATGCATACTTTCTAAACATCACAAAGAGAAATTTGTTTCAGGTGTTTCCTACAGAGAAAAATCTCCTTTGGAAATTGTCCACATAGATTTATGTGGACCTATGCAAACACCTTCTTTAACTGGTTGTGTTTATTTTATGACTTTCATTGATGATTTTAGTAGGAAGACTTGGTTGTATTTGTTGAAACAGAAGTCTGAAGCCTTTGATGTTTTTAAGAAATTTAAGTCTGTGGTTGAGAATGAGAGTGGTCGAACCATTAATATCCTCAGGTCTGACAGAGGAGGTGATCCGGATTATTTTCGGCACGAAATGAGAGCGGAGATATAACATAGAAATATTCAGAGATATTGCAAGAGACACAACAATGTAATAGAGATATAGCGGAAATATAACAAGAGTCATAGATATACAATAATACATGATTTCTATTAATGAAATAAATGTATAGAGACTATAAAAGTACAGAGTGAAAGACTCACAAGAATGGTGGTAGCTTATCTCTGAGAAAAGATGTGACGGCTACTCGCATTCGCAAGAAGATGATTACAATGAGGCTCTAAAGGCATTTTTTACAATAAGCAGGAATGCCAAAAACCCTAGACATCCAAAAACCTAACTCTGGGAGATGAAGCGCCAAAAGTCATGTGGGCCTCGTTTGGGTAAGTTGGTGCATCAACTTCCCGGGGTCATAACTTTTGCATACGATTTTCATTTTAGGCATATGATAGCTCGTTGGAAAGATATATCCGAGAACTACATATTTTGGGTGAGCAACATGATCTATGATCCATGTTGCTCCCTATTTTCTCAAAAAACATCGTTTAGGGCCTCAAAATGGCCTCGGAAGTTAAAAATTGCTAAAAATAGTAAATTACCAAAATTGCCAGAAACATGTTTTGGGCTAGTTGGAGAAGGTGGGTGGCCACCGATATCCACCTGGATCAATCCTCCATCCTTAGGAAGCAATGGTCTCCATTGCATTGAGTTCCTCGGGGATACGGGAAAGCAATTGTTGAATCTGAATCTTGGTGAGTTGCTTTCCTTGTTGGAACCATTGCGCTGCTTGGTTTGTTGAAGGTCGTCACGAACCTGTGGCTGGAAGGGTTGGACCTTTTTAACCAGTCTGGCTACATGAGATGATTGCGTGTAGAAGGAATCTTTGTGTTTTGCTGCAACCTTGTCACCCTGCTTCTGGTGGATAGAAGGTGCTTGGGTCGAGGTTGTAGTGGTTGCAGTATCCTTTTGTTCCCCTTTTGAACAAATTGTGGAGAAGATGAATTTTGTAGTATGAGATACTACCTTGCAACACTGTTTAGGTGGGGAAGTAGTTGGAACTACCTCTGGTATCCTGTAGAGATGACCCCCCAGAGTAATAATGACACTACGGGGTTGACACTCATAGATAGCATGGTGTTTCCACATATATGGCTGACCCAAGAGAACATCACAGACATCCAGTGGGGCAACATCACATAATACCTCATCCTTGAAGGGTTGGATGCTGTATGACAATTGACACTGATGGTTGACACGAAGATCTCACCCTTGGCAAAGCCACCTGATGCTGTATGGTTGCAGGTGTGGTGTTGTCAATAATCCCAACTGTTTGACAACCTCTGCTAAGATGAGGTTCTTCTGGCTTCCGCTATCAACAATAAAATGCAGCGGGGTCCCCTTCACCCACATCTGTGAATGAAAAAGGTGCTTCCCCTCTTCTGGATTTGTTGGTTCTTCTGGTTGAATTGTTGTGGTCGCGACAATAGCAGTGGGGTCTGCGTCGATGATCTCTCTTTTACCAGTATTTTCAGAATCAGATTTTGAATCAAGGTTCGGCTCCTTGTCTTTGATCTCAGCCACCAATGACTGTTTTGAGTGACATTCATCAATGTTGTGCCAGGGTCTTTTGTGGAAATCGCACCATTTTCTGGTTTCCTTCTTTGTCTTCCCGTGACCCTTCTTTTCCTGTGGCTTGGATTGGTTTTCAGGAGACTGTTTGTTAGGGATGTCTTTGTCATACTTTGGTTGTTGTGGATTTGTAGAGCCAAACTCCCATTTGTTCTGGTGCTTAAATTTGTGCTCGATTTTAACAGCATATCGATAGGCAACACCGAGTGATGAGATGTCCAGGAAATCTATTTCAATTTGGATGTATCTGTGTAGAGCCCCACGGTATTTCAGAACCAAATGTCATTCGGATTCTTTGATACCCATCTTGGTGTGCAAGGTATGGAAGCTATTGGTGAACTTTGGAACTGATTGGCCCCTCTCTTGCCGCAGTGTGGTCCATCTCATGTATTGGTCCTGATAGTTTCCAACAAGGTAGTATTGTTCCTTTACCACATCCACAAAAAAATACCAAGTGGGCTCGACCCCATATATTCCAGACTCCTCTGTGGAACTCTACTACCAGTAAGTTTCCCACCAATGTTTGACATGGGGGAGAGCCTTGAGGAGTGCGAAAGTGATCTTTTCCTTTTCTAAAAAATTATGAACAGAGAAATAACCTTCTAGCATATTTAACCATTTATCTAGGGAATCTGCATCTATTTGACCTTCAAATATGGGAATATCAAAATTAACCTGTACCTTGAAAGGCAAGGTGCTTCCAAAGTGTCTGCTTGATGAAGATGCACCTGATGTTATCGGGAGGCATTGAAGGATGTGGGAAAAATTCTCCATCATTTCATCCCTCTGTCGCGTGAGAGCTTGCTCAATCAACAGACTGATAGGATCGTCTGCTCCATCGTTTTTCTTTTATTCCGCCATTGAGGGTTTCTTGGGTGTGTGAGAGTGATTTCCCTCAAGAGAGACAAGCTCAAGACCCAACTTGCTATACTCGGACCTCGTCGGGGACATGCACTGAAAAACGATCAAGAGCAGCTTGCTCTGATACCACTGATCCGGATTATTTTCGGCACGAAATGAGAGCGGAGATATAACATAGAAATATTCAGAGATATTGCAAGAGAGACAACAATGTAACAGAGATATAGCATAAATATAACAAGAGTCATAGATATACAGTAATACACGATTTCTATTAATGAAATAAATGTACAGAGACTGTAAAAGTACAGAGTGAAAGACTCGCTAGAATGGTGGTAGCTTATCTCTGAGAAGAGATGTGACGACTACTCACATTCACAAGAAGATGATTATAATGAGGATCTAAAGGCCTTTTTTACAATAAGTAGGAATGCCAAAAACCCTAGACATCCAAAAACCTAACCCTGGGAGATGAAGCGCCAAAAGTCATGTGGGCCTCGTTTGGGTAAGTTGGTGCATCAACTTCCTGGGGTCGTAACTTTTGCATACAATCTTCGTTTTAGGCATATGATAGCTCATTGGAAAGACATATCCAATAACTACAACTTTTGGGTGAGAAACATTGATCTACAATCCATGTTGCTCCCCGTTTTCTCAAAAAACATCGTTTAGGGCCTCAAAATGGCCCCGGAGGTTAAAAACTGCTAAAAATAGTAAATTACCAAAATTGCCAGAAACATGTTTTGGGCCAGTTGGCGAAGCTGGGTGGCCACCGATATCCACCTGGATCAATCCTCCCTCCTTAGGAAGCAACGGTATCCATTGCATTGAGTTCCCAGGGGAGACGGGAAAGCAATTGTTGAATCTAAATCTTGGTGAGTTGCTTGCCTTGTTGGAACCATCGCGCTACTTGGTTTGTTGAAGGTCATCATGAACCTGTGGCTGGAAGGGTTGGACCTTTTTAACTAGTCTGGCTACATGAGATGATTGTGTGTAGAAGGAATCTTTGTGTTTTGCTACAACCTTGTCACCCTGCTTTTGGTGGATAGAAGGTGCTTGGGTCGAGGTTGTAGTGGTTGCAGTATCCTTTTGTTCCCCTTTTGAACAAATTGTGGAGAAGATGAATTTTGTAGTATGAGATACTACCTTGCAACACTGTTTAGGTGGGGTAGTAATTGGAACTACCTCTGGTATCCTGTAGAGATGACCCCCCAAAGTAATAATGACACTATGGGGTCTAGACTCATAGATAGCATGGTGTTTCCACATATATGGTTGGCCCAAGAGAACATCACAAACATCCAGTGGGGAAACATCACATAATACCTCATCCTTGAAGGGTTGGATGTTGTATGACAATTGACACTGATGGTTGACACGAAGATCTCATCCTTGGCAAAGCTACCCGATGCTGTATGGTTGCAGGTGTGGTGTTGTCGATAATCCCAACTGTTTGACAACCTTTGCTAAGATGAGGTTCTTATGGCTTCCGCTATCAACAATAAAATGCAGCGGGGTCCCCTTCACCCACATATTTGAATGAAAAATGTGCTCCCCCTCTTCTGGATTTGTTGGTTCTTCTGGTTGAATTGCTGCGATCGTGACAATAGCAGTGGGGTCTGCGTCGACGATCTCTCTTTTACCAGTATTTTTAGAATCAGATTCTGAATCAAGGTTCGGCTCCTTGTCTTTGATCTCATCCACCAATGACTGTTTTGAGTGACATTCATCGGTGTTGTGCTAGGGTCTTTTGTGGAAATCGCACCATTTTTTGGTTTTCTTCTTTGTCTTCCCATGACCCTTCTTTTCCTGTGGCTTGAATTGGTTTTTAGGAGACTGTTTGTTAGGGATGTCTTTGTCATACTTTGGTTGTTGTGGATTTGCAGACCCAAACTCCCGTTTGTTCTGGTGCTTAAATTTATGCTCGATTTTAACAGCATATCGATAGGCAACACCGAGTGATGAGATGTCCAGGAAATCTATTTCAGTTTGGATGTATCTGTATAGAGCCCCACGGTATTTTAGAACCAAATGTCATTCAGAGTCTTTGATACCCAGCTTGGTGTGCAAGGTGTGGAAGCTATTGGTGAACTCTAGAACTAATTGGCCCCTCTCTTGCCGCAGTGTGGTCCATCTCATGTATTAGTCCTGATAGTTTCCAACAAGGTAGTATTGTTCCTTTACCGCATCCACAAAAAAATACCAAGTGGGCTCGGCCCCATATATTCCAGACTCCTCTATGGAACTCTGCTCCCAGTAAGTTTCCCACCAATGTTTGACATGGGGGAGAGCCTTGAGGAGTGCGAAAGTGATATTTTCCTTTTCTAAAAAATTATGAACAGAGAAATAACCTTCTAGCAGATTTAACCATTTATCTAGGGCATCTACATCTATTTGACCTTCAAATATGGGAATATCAAAATTAACCTGTACCTTGAAAGGCAAGGTGCTTCCAAAGTGGTCGCTTGATGAAGATGCACCTGATGTTATCGGGAGGCATTGAAGGATGTGGGAAAAATTCTCCATCATTTCATCCCTCTGTCCCGTGAGAGCTTGCTCAAGAAACAGACTGATAGGATCATTTGCTCCATCGTTTTTATGTTATTCCACCATTGAGGGTTTCTTGGGTGTGTGAGAGCGATTGCCCTCAAGAGAGACAAGCTCAAGACCCAACTTTCTATACTCGAACCTCGTCGGGGAAATGCACTGAAAAACGATCAAGGGCAGCTTGCTCTGATACCATTGATTCGGATTATTTTCAGCATGAAATGAGAGCGTAGATATAACACAGAAATATTCGGAGATATTGCAAGAGAGACAACAATGTAACAGAGATATAGCAGAAATATAACAAGAGTCATAGATATATAGTAATACATGATTTCTATTAATGAAATAAATGTACAGAGACTGTAAAAGTCAGGGATGATTTTAAGGACGGAAATTTATTTTAAAATGTAGAAACCTTGGTGAATCTTATTAATCCTTCATATGCCAACTATAAATGTTTGGCGATATTTTTGTAAAAATATTCAAATTTCTAAGGATTTTATATAGTTTTTATAAAAGTTTGGCGATTTTTAAGGTAAAATAATTTATCCTATAGAATTTGGGCAAATCATTTTTAAAATAGTGAATCTTGTTTTTGGAAAAACCATGGAAAATTAGCCCATGAGCGAAATTTAGCCCCTAAAATCATCCATGGTAAAAGTACAGAGTGAAAGACTTGCTAGAATGGTGGTAGATTATCTCTGAGAAGAGATGTGATGACTACTCACATTCACAAGAAGATGATTACAATGAGGCTCTAAAGGCCTTTTTTTACAATAAGCAGGAATGCCAAAAACCCTAGACATCCAAAAACCTAACCCTGGGAGATGAAGTGCCAAAAGTCATGTGGGCCTCGTTTGGGTAAGTTGGTGCATCAACTTCCTGGAGTCGTAACTTTTGCATACGATCTTCGTTTTAGGCATATGATAGCTCGTTGGAAAGATATATCCAATAACTACAACTTTTGGGTGAGAAACATTGATCTATGTGTTGGTTGTGGAGCCTGATTATCTTCCTGATGCAGAGGTCCTTTGCTTTCAGCCGTGTCTATACCCCATGAAGTATTTATACCCCAGAAGTATGTACACTCTTCCACGTGAGGGAGTGCAGAGGGGGGGTACCCGCTCTGCGGGGTCTGGGGGGTCCAGCCCCCCAGCTGGGGGGTCTGGGGGAAAGCGAGCCCCTGAAGCAAAAATTGGCTTATAAAAGTATATTGTAATTTCATTGTAAATCTAGACCGTTCATTATAAGGTCGCATATCTAACGGTAGAGATTATGTTAGGCTTTTTTGCCCTAGATGGAAACCCTCTTTTATGAGGGAAATGTATTGCAGCTATGTATGAGAGTGAATATTGTATTCTGAGTGAGGAGACTGTGAGAGAAAGAAGAGGAAGTTACAACGGGTTTTGCTGTAGGTTGTATCCCTTCATTTGCTGGATAATAATAAAGGAAGGACCTGGCAATTTCTCTGGTGGACGTAGCCCACATTGGGTGAACCACGTAAATCCGTGTCTCTCTTATTGTGTGTCTTCTATGTTTTTGTTTCTGCATTTGTTTTATTTTATTGCTCCGCGGTCCTGTTTTTCTAACAACTGGTATCAGAGCGTAAGGTAACTTGCAGGAAAAGAGGGTTCCTGGTTCGAGTGGGAGAAATGTCAGAAGATGGAAAGTTTAGGGTCGAGAAATTTAACGGCCAAAACTACCAGTTATGGAAGATGCAGATGGAAGACAATTTATATCAGAAGGATCTATTCCTACCATTGAGTGGAGTAGCAAAGAAGCCGGCGGCCATGAAGGACAAAGAATGGGAGATTCTTGACAGAAAGGCTCTAGGAATGATATGGTTGAGCCTGGCAGCGTCGGTGGCTTTCAATATTTCGAAAGAAAAGACAACGAAGGATTTGATGGATGCACTGGCCAAATTGTATGAAAAACCCTCGGCATCGAATAAGGTATTTCTAATGAAGAGATTATTTAATATGAAG
>ML789435.1:388716-407110 GCA_009831015.1 Picea engelmannii
TACCACTTCATACGATCCGCCTTGGAAGATGGACAATTGAAGTTGGAAAAGATACACACTAGCTAGAATCCTGCAGACATGTTAACAAAGGGAGTAACCAGGGAGAAACTGAGTTCTTGCTCAGTTTCAGTTGGTCTTCAAGATTGAAGATGAAGATGAGAAATTTGCCAAGTCCAAGAAGGTTCAAAGTCCATCATATACAGGAGCAGTGGGGTTGTTGAGATCAGTCTCCAAGTGGGAGATTGTTGGTTGTGGAGCCTGATTATCTTCTTGATGCAAAGGTCCTTTGCTTTCAGCCGTGTCTATACCCCATGAAGTATTTATACCCCAGAAGTATGTACACTCTTCCACGCGGGGGAGTGCAGAGGGGGGGTACCCCCTCTACGGGGTCTAGGGGAAAGCGGGCCCCCAGCGGGGGTTCGGGGGCGAAGCCCCCGAAGCAAAAATTGCCTTATAAAAGTATATTGTAATTTCATTGTAAATCTGGACCGTTCATTATAAGGTCGCAGATCTAACGGTAGAGATTATGTTAGGATTTTTTGCCCTAGAAGGCAACCCTCTTTTATGAGGGAAATGTATTGCGGCTATGTATGAGAGTGAATATTGTATTCTAAGTGAGGAGACTGTGAGAGAAAGAAGAGGAAGTTACAGCGGGTTTTGCTGTAGGTTGTATCCCTTCATTTGCTGGATAATAATAAAGGAAGGACCTGGCAATTTCTCCGGTGGACGTAGCCCACACTGGGTGAACCATGTAAATCTGTGTCTCTCTTATTGTGTGTCTTCTGTGTTTTTGTTTCTGCATTTGTTTTATTTTATTGCTCCGCGGTCCTGTTTTTCTAACACTACGATCGATGTTGCTCCCCGTTTTCTCAAAAGACATCGTTTAGGGCCTCAAAATGGACCCGGAAGTTAAAAACTGCTAAAAATAGTAAATTACCAAAATTGCTAGAAACATGTTTTGGGCTAGTTGGAGAAGGTGGGTGGCCACCGAAATCCACCTGGATCAGGAGGTGAGTATAAATTGAATGAATTCATTGAATTTTGTGGTCTTCATGGAATTAAAAGGTAGTTTACTACTCAATATACTCCACAGCAGAATGGAGTGGCTGAAAGGAAGAATCGGACCATAATGGATATGGCTCGAAGCATGTTGAAAGAGAAGCATATTTCAAATGAATATTGGGGAGATGCGGTTCTTTTCTCTATTTTTATCTTGAATAGAAGTCCAACCAAGACCGTGAGGGATCGTGTACCTCAGGAAGCTTAGGATGGTAAGCCTTGCAATGTTTCTCATTTCAGAATTTTTGGATGTGTTGCATTTGTGCATGTACCTGCAGAAATGAGGAGGAGGTTGGACGACTGAAGAGAGATATGTATCTTTGTTGGATATAGTGAAGAGTCTAGGGCATATAAACTCTACAATACCATCACCCAGAAATATGTAATCAGCAGAGATGTTTAATTTAAAGAAGATGAAGCATGTAATGGACGTATTGACAAATAAATTTCAGAGGGAGCTATATTACCCCACGAAGATGATGATGGAGCTGAGAAAGCTGAAGGAGATGGACAGATGGCTCCACATGCATATATTCCTATAGCAAGAAGTCCAATAAGGAAAGAACCATATTTCATCCCATCTCAATTTAGAATGCCCAAAACTCATGAGCATGGTGAGCCATCTGGATATGGTGGACATCATTCAAATTCACAGGTAAGTAGTGAATCAAATCCCACTTTAGCTTCATTAAGAAACAGATTTAAAGGAAAAAAGACTAGAAGCTTAAGAGAATTGTATGATCAAAATGAAGAAGTAGATCAGATTTCAAATTTTGCGTTAATGGCATGTGATCCTGTAAGTTTTGATGAAGATGCTAAAGAGGATGTCTGGATAAAAGCAATGGATGAGAAGATTGATTCCATTGAAAGAAATCACACTTGGGATCTTTTTCATTTACCTGAAGGTAAGAAAAATATTGGTGTTAAATGGGTTTATAAGACTAAGTTGAATGCAGATGGTAAAGTTGAAAAATACAAGGCAAGACTTGTAGCTCAGGGGTATAGTCAACAACCTAGTATTGATTACAATGAAACCTTTGCTCTTGTAGCAAGGATTGACACAGTGAGGATGGTCTTAGCTATTGCAACTCAGAATAGATGGATCATGCATCAGATGGATGTCAAGTCTGCATTCTTGAATGGATATTTGGAAGAAGAGGTTTATGTAAGACAACCTCCGGGTTATGAGATTGATAAGCATAGAGATAAAGTTTATAAGTTGAGGAAAGCCTTGTATGGATTGAAGTAGGCATCTAGAGTTTGGTATAGCAGGATTGATGATTACCTGATCAGTGTTGGATTCAGCAGAAGTCCAAGTGAACCAACTCTGTATACAAAGATAGACCAGAAAGGTAAAATTTTGATTGTCTGTTTGTATGTTGATGACCTGATTTTTACTGGAGATCTATCTATAGATGATTTTAAAAATTCCATGAAAACAGAGTTTGAGATGATTGATTTAGGTTTGATGAAATTTTTTCTTAGAATTGAAGTGGATCAATCTGATGATGGAATTTTCATTTGTCAAACTAACTATGGAAGTGAAGTGTTGAAAAGGTTTAGAATGTTGAATTGTAAGCTAGCTGCAACACCAATGACAACTAGTATTAAATTGAGCAAGTAAGATGAAGATCATATGTTGATCCAACCTTGTATAAGAGGCTAGTTGGAAGCCTTATGTACTTAACAACAACCAGACCTGGCATTATGTTTGTTGTGAGTTTGATTTCCAGATTCATGGAGACTCCGAAGAGTACTCATTGACAAGCAGGAAAGAGGATCTTGAGATATGTTGTTGGAACAACTAATTTTGGTATCCAATACACATCAAGCTTAAACTTTGAGCTGATTGGATATACTGATATTGATTTTGAAGGTTCCATTGATGACATGAAAAGAACATCTGGGTATGTTTCAATCTTGGATCTGGGGCAGTGGCATGGGCATCAAAGAAACAACCCATCGTGACTCTATCTTCCACTGAGGCAGAGTATGCTGCAATAGCTGCAGTTGCATGTCAAGTTGTATGGATGAGAAGGGTCTTGAATGAACTGTTGCATGATCAGAACGATGCAACTCAAATTGTATGTGACAATAAATCTGCCATTGCACTGTCAAAGAATCATGTCTTTCACAAAATGAGTAAGCACATTGATACGAGGTATCATTTCATTCGTGAAATGATAAATGGAAAAGAAATTTTTGTTCAGTTTTGTAGGTCTGAAGAATAATTTTCATACATATTTACAAATCCTTTGGGAAATGAACTATTTAAAATCCATAGAAGAAAAATTGGGGTTTGTAAGCTGTAATACATTGTTTACAGCAATTTTGTTTCACATGTTTTATTTTGTTTTTTGTTCTGAAATGATTAAGAGGGAGTATGTCAGAGATTAATCATTTCACTGCCTGGATAGTGACGGATAGGTAGCCATCTTGACTCTTCAAGACTTGAAGATTTAATTACTCTAAACAGTGGCCACCTTAACCATTCAAGGCAACCTAAATTTAAGACCACTTTGGTTAAAATCATTTAGAAGATTGAAGGGGAAATTTTCTGTGTTTAAATACCAGAGTCGAAATTTTAATAAAAAAAGACATCTTGAAAGCATTTATTGGATACAAATTTGTTTTTGAACAAACACATTAATTTCTTGTTTTTACCGATTGGGAATCTGGTTTTACGTTTATCCCAAAATTATTTGTTGGAGCGTATATGATTTGGAAAATCATTTTAATTTGTTATTTCTCATTTCAGAGTTCACTTGTTAAATGTGTGCGAAGTTCCTTTGCTTTACCAAACACCAAAACTCGAAATTTTTGGGCCCACACCCTATTTGCATTTCACGATTCGACAGTCACTGTGTCATTTTGTTTTTGTGTGTCATGTGTTAGCAAACCCTGAACCCCAAACTCCACTCTACCTGGCCCCATAGTTTAATCACATTTCGCGATTTTGGCAATTGACGAGTGTTATGAGTTCGACATTTGTAATCGTCAAAACCTGAATGTTGATTGACCTCCATTTTTTACAGTGAAGTGTATGCAAGTAATATAAGAAGATGCCCATTGTCTTACAAATCTACCAACACACAGGTGGGGGATTCAACCTGACACTTAACACCTCCACCAATACAGATAAGCTGAAATAAAAAGGTAATGAGCCTCATGGAACTAGGCTTGCATAGGCCTCATAGAGTCTCTCATCCTTGGTCACCACCTATCAGACATATAAGACTAGGTATTTATGATCAAGGTAGTAAATAAGGTCGACATGGAATCTCCCAAGTCTCAAAACAAGCAAAGGAACTTCACCAAATCTCATATCGTTTAAGACACCTAAAGACAAAGCTTTCCATAAACTCAATGGTGACCAAAGATTTCCATAAATTCAATGGAAGCAATAAACACCTGGCTGCAAAGTATTTAATTTTCTGTATATGCTCAGATGTATACTATTGGATTCATCCAAATGTCCACAATCAAACATGCAAAAAACATTAAATACTTTGTAGCAGAACCCTTATTACTGACCAAACTCAATGTCCTACCAATGACATAGCTGGCAGATCCTTCTAGACCTTGGGATGTAGGGTCAATAATGACCCTACGTGAAAAGTGAGAAAACCCACAACACTATGAGCAACATCCAAAGGTTATAAACCAAATGACCTTAGTTTCCAAATTCATGTTTTTGTTTGAAATCAAAGAAAATGAAAATAAAGAAAAACTAGCCAAAACAAAAAGTAGTAGGTTAAATGTTCTACCAAATGAAGGTTTTTTAGCAATTTTTAAAATTGAAAATTGTTAGATAAGTAGATTTGAGTGATTATTTCTGTATAATCTGTAGAAATTTTGAATACCAATTAAAGTATTCCTACGATTCTCCTGATATAACAATTTCCGCCACTGTTAAATACATAATCACTTCTACTATTATTCTTGTGGAAAATTAACCACGACCACAACCATGAGCACAAAGTGAAATATCAATAACACATAACACATAAGTTTTTTCAGGGAAGCGTAAAGCTAAAAAACCCCACTATCATATATTATGTATATCATGAATCATGAAACAATCTCATACAAAACTCTAATCAAAGAGCTCTCAGTACAATACAATCGTCTTACGTTGTCATACACAAATTAGCGAATACATGCACCAATTCTCTGTGTCCAGACAGCTTGCCTCCTCTGCACAATCTCTGTAATTTGAGTTCTCACAATCCTCCTCGAATAACTTAGTTTGCACATGCTCATAATCATATCCAATGCATGTGTGATCAAATCACAACTGATAGCCAACTGTCCCTTTCACCTGTTATCTCAATTGGGTGTCCATTGGATTGACATGCATGTAGTTAACCGTGGCAAATCTTCAGTTGCATGTGAGTTCATTTATTGTGAATTAATGAATAGTTAATTCACTGAACTCTCACTACTACAACTAAGCTTAACTCACTTAACTACACTTGTAATTATGTTACAATTCCAAATCACTCACCTATGAATGAGATAATAGATTAATATTTATTGTCTAATTTATTTAAGGGAAAAGTAAATTAGACACATGTTTCTTGTTGACTTTTCAACACTCCCTCTCAACAAGAAAGGGATTATCCTTCACCCCAATCATGTCTCTATGATATTCAAATTTTCACCTAGTGAGTGCCCTCGTCAGAATGTCTGCATCCTAGTCTTCCGTAGGAATGTATTGAAGCAACATGATCTTTTGCTGCACACAATCTCTGAGATGATGATACCAGATATCTATATGCTTAGATATGTCATGAAACATAGGATTAATCGATATTTTAATGCAACTCTAATTATCACAATAAATCATTGTCAGATCTAAATGAGAACCAAACAAACCAACCAAGATCTTCCTCATCCAGATAGCCTCACATGCATCTTGACTCACTGCCATGTATTCTGCTTCCGTTGAACTAAGTGCCACAGATCTTTGTTTCCTGCTGTACCAAGAAACAACTATAGATCCGATACTAAAGATCCCTCCTGATGTGTTGTTTCTATCCGTTGGGCTACATGCCCAATCTGCATCCGTGAAGCCATGCAACTTCACCTCATCTGTCTGTCTGTACCATAATCCATACTCATTTGTGCCCTTCAGATATCTTAGGACATGTATACCTGCCTTCCAAAATAGTTTGGTAGGCTTAACCATTACTTGACTTAGCTGGTTAACTGCATAGAAAATTTTCGGTCTCGTATTCACTAAATACATTAGCAAACCCACTAACTATCGATAGATAGTAGCATCCACTACCTCTCCAGAAGTAGCATCCTCTTTCCTCCAGTTTGTTGGAAGAGGAGTATCCATGGGTTTATAGCCCTCCATGTGAAACTTACCCAGTATCTCCCTTGCATACTTTCCTTGAGACACAAAAAGTTCACCATCTCGCTACCATATTTCCAATCTAAGGAAATAATGATGAAGGCCCAAATCCTTCATCTCAAACTCCTTTGCAAGGTCATCCTTGCATGAGTGTATCAACTGCTCATCACCAGTAAGTATTAAATCATCAACATAAAGAACAATGATTAATAACTTACCCTCCACCACAATTTGGTATAGGTTTGCATCCGCTTCACTTTTGGTGAAGCCCATTCCAGTAAAATAGTTGTCTATCCGAGTGTACCAAGCACAGGGTTCTTGCTTCAACCCATACAATGCTCTCTTGAGTCTACACACATGCGACTCTCTATCAAAGGTCTCAAAACCTTCTGGCTATTCAATGTACACTTCTTCCTCAATGATCCCGTTGAGGAACGCAATTTAACATCCATCTAATGAATGCACCAGCCCATCTGCGTTGAGAGTGCAAGGATGGATCTTATGGAAGAGTACCTTGCGACAGGTGAAAAGGTCTCATCATAATCTATCCCCTCGATCTGTGAGAAGCCCCAAGCCAAAAAACTGGCCTTGTATTTCTCCACACTCCCATTAGCAGCTTTCTTTACCTTGTAGATCCATCTCGATCCTACCATTGATTTATCAATCGGTCTTGGGACAATTTCCCATGCACTATTTTTATCAATGGAGTCATACTCCTCTACCATAGCATCAACCCAAGTGGGGTCCTGCACTGCTTACTGAAAGGAAGATGGTTCAGTCACAACACATTTTCTCATAAGAGCCATGTATCCAACAAATTGATTAGGATACTGTCTCTGTCTGTGCTATGAAATAGGGGCTCCTACATTCTGTGCAACATCTAGTCTCAATCTATTAGCTTCCATGGTGAAGTTTCTGCCATTTCTGATGGATGGCTCTGCTTGAGTGGTTTCCTCCACTCCATGAACCTCCTCATGTGGATGATCCACATCTTGAGACTCATCTTTGGGAACCAACAGTTCCTCTTTTACATGCAAGTCTAGCTCCCTCTAAAGGGACAACCACATGGCTTTCCCCTCATCAAATTTTATATCCCGTCGCATAACAGTCATCTTACTATTCAAAAAATACGCATGATAATTATGGGGTGTTTCTATGTACCCCACAAATATCCCAACTTCAGCAGTCGGTTCCATCTTCTTCTAGAATCCTTGGTCACATGCACATAAACAGATGAGCCAAAAATTTTAAAATGAGAAACATCAAGTTTCTTACCAGTAAAAGATTCTTCAGGTGTGCTCATGCCAATTACTCTATGAGGACAACGGTTCTACACATAAACCGTAGTATTTCATGCTTCTTCCCACAAATGCAATGGTAGGCCCTGATCATGCAACATCGCTCGTGCTGCACCCATGATCGTTCTATTCTTTTTCTTGGCGACCCCATTTTGTTGTGGGTTATGAGGTGCTATGAGTTCTCTTCGAATTCCTTCTCTGCTATAGAAGTCTTTGAATTTGTTAGAGATCTATTCTCCACCATTATCGCTCCTTAGAGCCTTCACTTGCTTCTCCAACTCTTTCTCCACCAATGCCTTAAACTCACAAAACTTTGAGAATGTTTGATCCTTCTTCGGCATGAAGAATATCCAACATTTATGATAAAATTCATCAACAAAAATAACATAATACCTGTGTTTTTTTGTTGAAGCAACCAAGAATGGTCCACACACATCCGTGTGAATTCTCTCCAGGATCACCGAAGCACAGTTCTCCTTTTCATGAAAGGTGGACTTTACATACTTCCCCAAGGTGTATCCCTTGCACTGATCTAACTAAGCAAGTTTTCCCCTTGGAAGTCTAGTAGATATTTGTTGCATGATATTCAAGGCTCCATGATGAAGATGGCCCAATATCCTATGCCATAATTCACCCTCATCCCAGCTGATCACTTTTTCTGCCTTGCCTATCATGGCACTACATCCATCTACCTCCAGCATGTAGAGATTCTTAACTCAAATCCCTATCTTCTTGATTTGACCCGTTGCTTTATGTCGCAGGTAGGATTTTCCACTGCTAAAATTAACATCATAGCCTCTGTCCTCCAACATTGCGACTGAGACCAAGTTTTTCTTCAGACCTGGAACATGCATAACATTTTTCAATTGAAATGGTTTACCTGACTCCCTCTAAAAGGTAATGGTACCAATACTAGTTGCACGTATCATCCATCATCGCCCATCTCTATATGCATTTTGAGATCTTTCTCCTCCAAGTCAATGAAAGACTCTTTATCTCACGTCATGTGTAAGGAAGCACCACTATCCAAATACACACTGATCCTGATGCACTTGATGCCATGCATGCTATCAAAGTGAAGTCAAGATCAAATTGTGAGACAAGAGCCTCACCAGTTGCAACTCCAACAACCATCTTGTTCTTCTTCTTCTACGAACAATTAGTAGCGAGATGCCCATGTTCGTGATAGTGAAAACACTTCGCTTTGGACAAATCCAGCTTCTTGACTTTAGACTCGGATTTTGATTGGAATTTATTCGCTTTCCCTTTCCTTGCCTTGGCAATCAAAGCACAATCCTCTTCATCATCACGCTTTGATGAAGATCCATCTCTGGTGTTCCGCCTGAACTCCTTTTGCACTAGATCCGACCATAGTCGTTCCCAATTCAACAATTTTTCCCTTCCATTGACAGAGTCTTGATAACTGTTCCAACTCTTGGGAAGTCCTAGGAGCACCAAGCTCACCAAATCATCAGCAACGACTGTTATTCCCACACTTCCAAGATCATCCCGACATTGGACAAACTTCATGAGATATTTTGGAATGGTGTCGCCCTTCTCCATCTTGATCTTCTTGAGTTTATCTTTGAGTGCCAATTTCCTATGGTCACTACTGTTTTGGAACAGATCCATCAAAACCTTCCACATTGCATGTGGTGTGGTTTTCCCATGGAGACTTGAGACAATGTGGTCTCATACTCCCTCCAACAGAATCCTCCTCGCCTTTGTCACTTTCTTTTTCCATGCATCAAGATTTGCAGTGTTTGTCGCATCCAGCTTAGAAACATCATTGTCAATGAAGCCCTTGAAGCCATTGTCTTCGAGCACTGCTTCCATCCTATCCTTCCAAGCAATGTAGTTCGAGCTGCCCTCGAGTGCATACTCCAACCTCAATCCATTGAAAGACATTTTTGATCTTGAATCAAGTGACGCACCAAGAAAATCTTGCAAATTCGAATGTTATCCAACCCAAAATTCAACTACTACAATCCCTCTTTCCCTGGGAGGTTCGCACCCCACCTATGAGTAGCCTGAGGGAAGTTCACACCCTACCTTTGTATAGCCTGTGAACTTGCCTGGGAAGTTCGCACCCTGCTAGTGTATTTTCCTACGAACCTTCTGAGGAAGTTCACATTTTACTCCACTGTAGGGTGAGGGGGGTTCGCACCTTGCCTTAAGCCAGCCTGCGAGAATTCCAATGAAGTTCACACCCTACCTTTGTTTAGGGTGCGAGAATTACTGTTCCTGAAAATGAGTGTAGTTTTTAGTACTAGGGTTCACACCCTGCAAGAGACGAGACCTGTGAGAATACGATTATGTTTTCACCTCACTTCCATAGCTCCATGACATCCGTGGCTCTGATACCATGTATAAATTTTGAATACCAATTAAAGTATTCCTGCGATTCTCCTGATCTAACAATTTACATCACTGTTAAATACAAAATCGCTTCTACTATTATTCTTGTGGAAAATTAACCATGACCACAACCATGACCACAAAGTGAAATATCAATAACACATAAAAAATAAGTTTTTCCAGGAAAGCGTAAAGCTAAAAAACCCCACTATCATATATTATGTATATCATGAATCATGAAACAATCTCATACAAAACTCTAATCCAAGAGCTCTCAATACAATACAATCGTCTCACGCTGTCATACACAAATTAGCGAATACATGCACCAATTCTCTGTGTCCAGATAACCTGTCTCCTCTGCACAATCTCTGCAATTCGAATTCTCACAATCCTCCTCGAATAATTTAGTTTGCACATGCTCATAAGCATATCCAATGCATGTGTGATCAAATCACAACTGATAGCCAACTATCCCTTTCACCTGTTATCTCAACTGGGTGTCCATTGGATTGACATGCATGTAGTTAACCGTGGCGAATCTTCAGTTACATGTGAGTTCAGTGATTGTGAATTAATGAATAGTTAATTCACTGAACTCTCACTAGTACAACTAAGCTTAACTCACTTAACTACACTTGTAATTCTGTTACAATTCCAAATCACTCTGTTATGAATGAGATAATAGATTAATATTTATTGTCTAATTTATTTAAGGGAAAAGTAAATTAGACACATGTTTCTTGTTGACTTTTCAACATAATCCTAGTGCCCTCTAGATTTTTCAGCATACTAAATCCATTTATGCATTCAAAACCATTTCTTAGAATAACTAAACAACTCCAAACAAAAACATTTGATCAAATTCAAGAATTATAAAGTTAAAAAAATTAAACTAGGTTATCAAAGTGTAAGTTATATAAACTAAAATATTAATATATAATATAATTTATATTTTGTAACATACATATCTTCAAAGGTTCTATGAATATGTAAACTAGTTCAAAATTATACACTACGCCATGGAAAATGCATACAGGGTTACACTACCCCATGGAAAATACACAGAGACCATCAACGACGAGATGGAATACAGAGAGCACAATGGAGAAGGGCACATGAATATCCACCCGTCGAGCATTCTGATGGGTGGATAACGAACATTCTTAGATACATTTTGATTAGAGAGCATGTATTTATGATTTAATCCAATGAGGGCATAACCATTTATATATTTTGAGCTTACATGCGATGACCCTCTCCGTAAAAACACACTTAACAATGGGGGCTTGGCTCAACTCTCACATGCAAACTGTACTAACCCACAAAATTATGATTTATACTCGAAGATTCAAAGAATTTATACAAATTTCATCCCCTTGCTTCAAATTCATCTGTTTTGTATTTCATCTATCAAATACACCCAAACGCGGTTACTTAGCCAATGACACCAAATGTAGACGAGATAGATAATAAGACTGTCCTCCAACAGTATGAGGAGCTCAAATAAAAGGCCATCTTGCACACAGGGTCGAAGGGAGGAAATACAAGTGTTATGAATATATCTTCAATAGATGTTGTCCTTGAGATTCTCTTCCTTAAGAACCAAACTACCAAGCCCAAAAGATTATCTTCACGCTTTGATACTACTATTAAGAATATATCCAAGAAAGTAAATAACTAACAACAAGATTAAGAAGACAAATAAGAGTGGCATTAGGGTAAGATAATGAACTAAGATTAAAGAGACATAGTGAACAATAACAAAGATACAGTAAAACTTGACTTCTATTAAATAAGAAATATGATGAAAATTGTAAAATGTAGACTGAAAACAAGCTTGGTAGAATGGTGGCAGCTTATCTCTGAGAAGAGATGTGATGACTACGTTCATTTGCAAGAATATGAGTACCATGAGGATCAAAAGGAATTTCTACAATAAACATGAATTCCAAAAGCCTAGACATCCAAAAAACCAACCCTAGGAGATGAAGTGCCAAAATTCATGTGGGCCTCGTTCGGGTAAGTTAGTACATCAACTTCCCGGGGTCATAACTTTTGCATAGGATATCTGTTTAGGGCGCACACTAGCTCGTTGGAAAGGCATTTACGAGGAGCTTCATTTATGGGGTTCAATCAGAGCCTTTGAATTTTATTAAGGTGACCTATCGTGAAAATATGTCATTTAGGCCCTCAAAATGGCCTCAAAAGTTTAGGAACCGAAAAAATGCTAAAAATAATAAGTTGCCAAAAAACTATTTTGAGTGAGTTGGAAAATGTGGGTCGCCACTGAGATCCTCCTAGATCAATCCTTCCCCATTAGGAAGAAATAGTTTCCATTGTGTTGATTTCCCCCATCAAATGAGGAAATTTCTGTTGAATTTAGCCTCAAGTGAGCCACTTGTTGTGGTGCAGGAGTTGCCCTGAATTGACAACCTTATAAAGCTAGATCTTCTGATGGCGAGTGCCCTTGACCAGTGTGTCCATGATATGATCAGTGAATGCTTGTTCCATGCAGTCAGGGTTGAGCTATGTTGGTGTCAATTATTATGCTATCTCTGAGGTGTCTAATAATGGTGAAAAATAAGGTTGAAGTAGGTCCACATTGAGCACTGGGTGCAATCCAAGGAAGGAGGGAAGGTTGAGCTCAAAAGAATTTTTATCCATATCCTTGGTGATGGTGTAGGGTACATAATGGAGTGGATGAAGCTTCTAATGAGGCCCTATAAGGTGTTCTTTCTGCAAGTGTAACCAAACTTTGTCTCCCACCTGAAACTTGTGTGGCACCCGGTGTTGATCATGGCGTTGCTTGTACTTGGCATTGGACTTCTATAAAATATCATGAACCTATTGGTGGATGTGTTGGATCTTCTCAATGAACTGGGTGGATTTGTCAGCTCCAGTTGGAGCATGCGACGAGTCTTCCTAGGTGGCCGCTAGGGGTAGTGCAACATCCATGGGACCCAATGGTTGAAATCCCAACCCCCCTAAAAGGGGCTATGGCCAGTTGACCTATGCATGGATTTGTTGTAGTTGTGTTGAACATAGGGAATAATCTCATCCCAAGTGTAGGGGTTCTTGGAATTGTACATGGACGGGCCTTTCACTATCATCCAGTTGACGACCTTAGTTTGGCCATCCATCTGGGGGTGGAAGGAAATGGACTTGGTGAGCTTGGTGCCCAGCAGTGACCAAAGGATCGACCAGAATGTGCTGAGGAACCGATTATCTTGATCTGAGATAATGGTTTGTGGGATCCAAAAATGTACTTACACTCATTCAAAGAAGAGCTTGGCAGTGGCCTCTGTTGTGATGCTCTTATTGTAGGTGGCCAAAATTGTCATCTTGGAAAAATGATCAAAAACCACAAAAACATAGTCATTTCCCCACTTGGTGGATGGAAGACTTGACATATAGTCCATTTAGATGGATTCCCAAGGCTTGTTAGTAGTAGGAAGAGGAGTGTACAAGCCTTGTTTCTTAGTGGTCAGTTTAGCAATAGCACAGGCAGTGTAGGACCAGATATACTCGCTAACATCTTGTCAAAGTTTCAACCAGTAGAAATGTCATTGTAACACTGCCACTATGTTTTCCATGCCTAAGTGTCCTGTCACCCGGTTGTAGTGGGATTCCCAAATCAGCTTCGCTCACTCGCTTGATGGAACACAGAGATGGACCATATGGCACAGCAACCCATCTTGAAGATGTAAATTAGTGACAATTGTGTTTGCGCCCAACATCTAGTAGGTGTTTGAGAATTCAAGATTTGTCTCATATAGGCAGGGCCATCTAGAGGTCTCATGGCCACAAGAATTGATCACTTTGGTGAGTTTCACGAGTGGAGGTCAGTTGAGGAAATCAACGACTCGGTTGATACTTCTTGTTTTATACTTTATGTTGAGGTGGAACTGTTACAAATATGTAGACCACTTCTGATGGCATTCATTTTTCAATTTTCCTTGTGTTTGCATGAACTGCAACATCTTATGATCAGATTGGATGACAGTTTCCTTCCCGAGAACATAATTCCTCCATTGGCAGTGGATTAGCACAATGAAGTACATTTATTTTTCGTAAGTAGGGTACTTATGGAAGAAATATGATAGTGTCTCACTATGATAGGCCACGGGGTGGTCGTGCTGAGTGATGACTATGCCCACAACATAGTTTGAAGCATCTCTCTCCATCTCAAAGGCTTGTTTGAGGTTAGGTAATGAAAGCACTGGGGAAGAGTACACGCATTGCTTCAGATCATCAACTGCTTTATTTTGGGAAAGGCCCCACACAAAGTTTACCTTACCACCACCCCTAGTTATTTGGATGAGGGCCCATGCAATATGGGAGAATCCTAACATGAACCTACGATAGAAATTGGCAATGCCTAATAATCGCTGAAGTTCAGTGAGCCTGGTTGCGATTGGCCAGTCACACATTACTTGGATCGTGTTTGACTCAACATGCACACCATGCACATCAACAATGTAGCCTAGGTACTAGACCCTGTCCAT
Organism: Picea engelmannii; assembly: GCA_009831015.1. Taxonomy (NCBI): domain Eukaryota; kingdom Viridiplantae; phylum Streptophyta; class Pinopsida; order Pinales; family Pinaceae; genus Picea; species Picea engelmannii. Next base: position 403,302 of record ML789435.1, read on the forward strand.
GCCAAAGGATCATTTTTCTAAGTTGGAATATAACTTGTGTTGCCAGAAAGTGTGGAGAACATGTTGGACATGCTTCAAGTGTTCTACCCAAGTGTTGTTGTAGACGAGGATGTCATCCAGATACACCACCACAAAATAATTAGTGAAATGATGCAAGATATCGTCCATCATCTTCATGAAAGTTGTTGGGGAATTTGTCAAACCAAAGGGCATGACCAACCATTCAAAAATACCTTCTTTTGACTTGAAGGAAGTTTTCCATACATCTGTCTATTCTATTGGGACCTGATGGTAGCCATACTTCAAATCACTCTTACTGAAATATTTTCCCCCTTTGAGTTGATCAAGGGGATCGTTGATTTGGGGAATCAGGTACCGATTTCTGACTGTGATTTTATTTAGGGCCCAGTATTCAATGCAGAGTCACAAAGTCCCATCTCTCTTCTGCACTAGCATGATTGGGCTTCCACAAGGTGATGCGATAGGTTGAATGTGCCCCTTGTGGAGTAGTTATTATATCTAATGCTTGATTTCCTCATTTTCTAGCAGAGAGCAGTGATAGACTAACCCATTGGGTGGTGGTGCGTCGAGGGTCATATTGATGGGATGCTTGACCTGACAGTGCAAAGGTACCCCAGTAGGTGATGAGAATATGTATTTATATTATTCCACGACCTTATCCAATTGCTTCTGATGTGTGGAGGGATCGGTTGTGGAGGCCATAGATGTGGCTGCAACCTTTTTCTCACTTTGATATTGAATCATGAAGAAGACAAACTTTCCAGTCTAAAAAATGACCCTCCTGCATTGCTTGGAAGAGATAAAGGAAATACCACTATATGGGACTACCCCAGGGATCCTATACAATTTCCTGTTCAAATTAATAATAACACTACAAGGACTAGACTCATATATAGCATGATGTTTCCATAAATAAGGTTGTCTTAAAAGAACATCAAAAACTTCAAGAAGAGCAACATCAAATAATACCTCATCTTTGAATGGCTTGATGTCATACAAAAGGAAGAATTGTTGGCTAAAATGATGTATAGCCCTAAATAGTGGCTCATTACCCCTTAATTTGAGCATATTATATTCGTAATGTTATTTTATTTATGTCGTCTTTAGGCCATTAGTTGTAATGATACCTCCTAGTCTCCTATATATACCAAGGAGACATTTTCATTTTGAATCATCTTGTAATTGTACATTTATATGGGCATAAGGAGGTTTCCCCCTCAAAGAGGCTTATTATATGAACTTCTCTCTTTTTCAAGGCTTTGAGTACTTATTTTGAGGTTTTTCTATGCTATATTGATATTTGGTTCTTAACATATGGTATCAGAGCTCAAGGTCTTGGGGTTTCGTTGCTACATATGAGACACCTTGGAATTTTCACTATAATTTTTTTTTCTACAATGTTTCAGAAGGAACAGCGTAGAGGGTAGTTAGTAGATGGATCAAGGTATGTTGGGTTAAAATTCATCTCTCAGAGCCTTATAATTTCAAAGATACAACCTGCGCAAGATAACGTTCTGGAATCATCCTGAACTGAGCCATTGCGGAATTTTTGCTATAAAATTGTTTTTGTAATGTTTCAAACCCTAAAATTCAGAGAATATTCACATAAATTAGTAAGGTATCTGTGTTAAAATTTTTATCTTCTGGGTCATCTTACATTTGTATATACACCCTGTGGAAGATAGGGTATCTGACTAGTCCTATTGACTATTCTCAAGAAGGTGTTCTAGGTAAAACAATCATAAATTCTTCCTAGAGTATCCAAGTTGAGTGATACTGGTTGCATTGGATAGTGGATAGTCTGTAGTATTTCTGGTACAAGTTTCAGAATTTTATATCAATTATTTTGTGTGGGGCACGCTATACAAGTGAGATCTCCTAGAGAAGCCAAAAATCAGCAAGTTGTGGGGAAGTTACCATAAATTCCACATGGCACATCCAATTTTGATCAGACCTGTGGCATTGCAGAGAAAAAATATCATAGAACTACAAAAAATAAAGTTTTATACCCAGAAGGGATGAAACTTTGGAGATACAACAGAAGAAAGATTTTCTAGAAGAACAACCTCAAAATCAAGGTTCAAAAGTGATACTTGGCCAACATGCCACCCAAAAAGGGAACTTCTACACCAAATGAGCCTCCAGAAAGTCCTGCTTGGACTCTTTATGAAGGTGAAGAAATGCGTAGGGACATAAATGAATTACAAAAGAAGACAATGACAAAATATGAACTACAAGGGATGATGGATTCAACTGAAGCTAAATTGGAGGCAATAATGGATACTAAGATGGCTGGTTTAAAAAGGGAGATCATGGAAGGAATGAAAAATTTCCTAATAGAGAGGACACCTGAAAGTGAAAATGTGTCCCATGAAATTCATGATGAGGACACAAGGAAGATGAATCAAGAATGCAGAAACTCCAACTTTGGGTTGAAGACCAACCATGTTCCTAAGATCGATATGAGGAAGTTTGATGGCAAGGGCTCAATCATATGGATACTTCAAATGGAGCAATTCTTTGATATACATAATGTGCCACATACACAAAAGGTATAAATTTCTTCTTTATATTTAGAACCCAATCAATTTGTATGGTATCGATGGCTTTGTTCTCGCAAATCACTTGTCACTTGGACAATTTTTACGGAAGAAATGATAACACACTATGAGGATACAAGGAACAATACCTTATTTAAACAATTGATAAATCTCAAGAAAAATGGTTCAATTACAAAGCACATTGAGAACTTCTAGAGATTGAATATAAAGGTCTCAGATATTCCAGATGAGCACTTGATTGATGTATTCATAGGAACTTTAAAGGATAACATTCAAAATGAGGTTCACCTTTGGGAACCCAAATCATTGGAGAATGCATTTAGGGTGGCAAGAAATGTTGAAAGTAAAAATATGGCTATGGCTACTAGAAGGACCAATCCTAATAGATATAGAGAGAATAATGCTCCTTCTAAAACACCTCAACCTACAAGGTTGACACCTCAACAATTGGAGGAAAGAAAAGCAAAAGGTTTATGCTTTAATTGTGACAGCAAGTATAGTAAGGGACATAAGTGTGGTGAGAAGAAATTATTCTACACAGATTGTGAAGAGGAAGAAGAACAAGAACAAGAACAAGAACCATCTCAAGATGAAAACATAGAAGCAATTTCATCTGAAGATTTGACTCCCACGATATCGTGTAATGCATTGGCTAGAATTAACACTCCTCAAACCCTCAAGATTGAAGGATATATCAAAAATAAAAAAGGTAATAGTCCTAATTTATTCTGGCAGTACTCATAATTTCATTCACTATAAATTAGCCAAAGATCTCAATTTCTTTGTATATCCAGTGCCATAGTTTCAAGTAATGATTGCAGATGGAGGAACTATCAATTGCTCAGGATAATGCAATAAGATCAATCTTACTATGGGGGAATATGCAATGAATAGTCCAATGATTGCTAAACCCATGGGTGGTGCTAATGTTGTATTAGGAATCCAATGGTTACAATCATTAGGAATGGTGGCTTTTAATTTTCAAGAACTTTTCATGAAATTTTCATTGGAAGGAAAAGAAATTGAGTTAAGAGGTATCAAAGGGAAACCCGGTAAGGTGATAAGCTCTAATGGCATGACAAATTTATTGAAAAAGGGGCATCAAGGTGTTATTGCACAACTATGCTCACTAGATGTTCAAACATCTAAGCCATCTATTCCTCAAGATATCCAAGGGATCATTGATAAGCATTTCAAAGTATTTGAAGATATTCCCAAAGGTATTCC
>ML789435.1:441939-487650 GCA_009831015.1 Picea engelmannii
TTATATAATAATGACATATACACCTAACATAAGTTTAGGGTTAGTGTTTATGTATCTTATTAGTCCCTACTAAAGCAAGGAATATAGCAATCAATTACTATCATTTCACCGATTAGGGTTGAGTTTCAAGAGCAATTCCATATTTTTATTAATGAAAAGAGAGAGAGAGAGAGATTATAGCTACAATTGAAGGGAAAAGGGTATGTGGATTCCATAAACCTAGAATATTATGGAATCCACATACCCTTTTCCATAAAATATACTAACTATATCCAAAAACCAAAGACATGAAATATGGTACTACACATATTATATAAATATATTATCAAGGAAAAAATAAGCTAAATGCAATTTGGACATTTGAAAAAAAAAATTCAAGTTAAATTAGTACATCAATAAAAAATAACATACTAACCTTGCAAGTTCAAAATCCGAGCTATGTAGATCGAGAATTGGATTTGTTCAACCGGTGGGTGATGGAAAAAATAAATAGCTCAAACAAAAGCCAAGAACATTGTCACAACTATAGCAATTCTATCGCAAATTCTCTTAAAGTCACGTATATATAGATAAAATAGTCAACTAGTCATTAACACTGACCAATGAGATAGGTAAAATTTTCGTTTCTATTGCCACAAACTTTCGTTGATATTGCGATGAACTTTTGTGGCAATATCCACGAAAATCCTGCCCTGTTTAAAAAAAATATGAAACTAGTGGAAACGTGGAAAATTTTTGTGGAATAATCCGCCCATATGTAGTAGTGTGTATGAGACCAGGGCATGGTTGGATATGGAAATGTATGGATATGGAAAGGTTATGAGACACACATGTACTAAAATCTTTCTACTTTTAAATAAAACTTGGGCTGCAACCTTTTTGCTAGCACTAATGAACACCACAAAATTATATTCTTGGTGTAGTGTTCAGGTCGAAAAGGAAGGCATCCAATTAATTAGGAAGACAATAGGAAGTGTGTGGAGAATGTGTCAACACATTGGCTAGAATTCTAACTCATGGATGGTGAGATACATGACTGAGATAAAGAGAATTATGTAATTCAATGCAAGGAGCACTGAATAAGTATGCATTGAGAATTGCACTCATGCATAGTAAGGGATATAATTGTATACTAAATGCAATGGTTGAATATGTTATGTAAGTACATGCATATATATTATTGCATGGAAATAATTATACTAATGGCTGAAATATTGCTAACTCACGAAGTTGAGAACATTTCAGGAACTGTTAAACATTGCAACAAGAAAGTTGCAAGTCAGATAGTCACGGGAATAGAGACTACAACAAATTTTGTATTCATAAAATTGAAATAATAAACTTACTGTTATTAATTATGAACATGCATATGCATAGAATGATGAGTCATTCTATTTGGTCAAGTTGTTTGGTAAATGTGATTGAATTGCTAGGTGCAGGCAATTCTAAGATCATTGCATAAGGTGTTGTACATGTTGAATTATGATGTACAGAAAATACTGACAATTTGTTGGTTGTATGCAAGAGGAAGCATTACAAGAAAAATGGTATGTAGTTTGGTACCTTTGGAAAACCACAAGGATGGATGCATTCATAATATAACAACATCCAGGATGAATTATGAAATGGAATTTCTTGTTTTGGGGAAAAAGTTGAATTCCTTTTTGAACTAATTGGAGTTCCTAAATAAATTATTTTATGTTCCTCATGATAATTGCAAGTGGGTGATGCAAATGAGATGATGTGGATTAAAGTTGGAATGTTGACTACAAAGAGTAGCTCAGGGAAGCTGCTGATTGGAAATCTCTAAGGGCAGTTGGAACTTCGGGAGCCACGGTGCTCTAAGACTTCTTGAGTCGGCCTATTGTTAAATCCCAAGGAAAGGGAGGTGTAGCTGCCAATGGACTGTGTGACATTGAAGGTGTACACTCTTGGGGTGGGACAGACATGTGGGGAATGAGAGACCGTTGGTTGGAGTGCTGCTAAGGTTTGGTTGGATGGAGTGTTGCCAAGTTTTGGTACATTGGGCTAGACCATGTGGGTATGGATTGTGGACCGTGGCTATCTTGGGAAGCCATTGCCCCGATGGAGTCATAACCCTACTAAGGGGTGGAAGATCTACTCAAATCAAAAGATAAGTACAATTCTCTATTTATTATATGTTGTATACAGGTTATAATGTTATTAGAATTATCTGTATATACATATATATACAATTGAATATATGCTTGCATTACCTGCACCCATGACTATACATAATGTGTTTCATATTTCATTTATTAAGAAATATATACCTGATGCTAATCATGTAATCAATTGGAATGTGCTTAGGTGGAGCAAGAAGGCATCTTGCAAGTGCATTTGGTTCTCGTATTGGAATGGAAAAGCAAGCAACTCTAGAATCAAGCCATAGGGCTTGTAAAGGTCCAGTGGACCTGGTACCATCCTGAGGATGTGACATAGGAGCATAAAGATGATATGCAGGCAGAATACCCACATCTTTTTGAATATTTTGGAAATCTTATTGATGTTGTGTGAAAGTTGCACTGAGGACAGTGCAAAAATAAGGGGAGACGATTGTAATATCCCTCAGGACAAGCTCCAGTTGTATTTATAAATTGTAAACATGTTTTGTAGGCTAGTGAGCCGAATTATAATAAGCTAGGAGGCTTAATTGGTGATTAGGTCAGAGAGCCTAGGTGTTAAAGGCCAAGAAACTGATTTTGTATATGTAATTATGAAATCATTAATAAAATATAAACATTGTTCCATGCAGACTGACCACGAAGAAAGAGTGATGGGGGACTAAGATTCCACAAAGTGGGTAAGGGAAAATGGGCTAAAAGGTTGGAAAGAGAGGCTAAGTGTTGAGCCTAGGGGCTAATCTTGGGGGCTTAAGTCCTTGGGAATAATAATTTATTATTATTCCAAAAGCTATGTGACAAAACATGTTTTTATCCTAAGTTCATGCAAGGGGAAACGTGTGAAAAATGGAACACAATATGATGGAGCACATGCAGCCTCATGGGCAACATGCGTTGGCCCAGGCACATGTAATTTAACCAAAAGGTTGAACCATGGAGGGGGTTTGTTTCCCATTCTACCATCCGTCTGTCTGAACAGAGAAAGTTCTGTGTTTGAGTTCAGTAAGCCTCACACAGTTCTGAAACCGGAAGTCATTGATATTTTCTTGAGGAGCCGATACACCCTCTATCTGAAACCATCGAATCTATGTTCAACCTCTACATGGATTTCTTGTCATGCATCCCTGAAACTAGAGTCGTGAGTTTGTCCTGTATTACTGGTTGGGAAAACCAAATGTCTCGTAATTATTGAGCCTTGTTATGTTGTAGCTTTTGTCTATCACCAGTTTTTGGAAGCCTGTGTCTGTGTTTCCCATGGACTGTTGTGGTCACATAGTGCTTGACTACGTATGGCTTGTTGGCCAGTCTATGTTCCAATTGAGCCTCGTGGTTTCCTGACTGCATTGGAAATGGAGTTGAAAGAAATAGGTTGTTTGGCCTATGTGTAACACTCTCTCTAGGTGAGGGAGGTGGTTGTGGTATAAGAGGCAGGTTCTCAAGCCTGTGAGAAACTCTCTCTAGGTAAGAGAGTCTGCTGGGAAGTGTTTTTCTCCCAGAGAGACTCCAGCACCAGCTACGGAGCTCTGATAATTCATGATCTGGCCTTCCAATACCCACAAAGGGAGGTGAAGCACCGATGGACTTTGCTTGTGAAGCTGTATACTCCTGGGTGGAACAGGCATGTGGGGAATGAGAATCCGTTAGTAGTGGGTGTAAGAAGGCTCCTGGAGAGAATCCTTCTAGTTGCTTTGTGCAGTTTTCTTGTAACCTCAGCCTAGTCTAGGAATCCCTTGCCTTGGGTGGAGCTTATTCCCAGCTTGGGGGTGACCCAATGCTAAGCATGATGAGCAGCATGGTCTATGGTTGGGAGGTTCATGGGAGGTCTACACATAGTTGGTGGTCTTCTAGTAAAAGATAAGTACCACTTTTATGTTCATTTACATGTTGTGTAATGGTACATATGTTGTAATTGATGAGTATCACCTGTATATTTTGTATATGCTGCATGTGTAGGCTTACTATTATTTCTACATTATTATGTTATATATATGTAGAATAGTCATTCTCTGTTTATATGGATGTGTATGTTTTTCCACAAGTATCTCTGTGTGGAATAGCCCAATAGTTTAAGGTTGGAGCTGGCATAGATCATAATAGAGCAATAGAGCTGCAGGAGTAGTGGCATTGCCTAGCCTATTGGTGGTCAGGGATGTTACAAATGATGAAGTGTAGCAGAGTTCATTTTACCCACATCTATGAATGAAAGAGGTGATTGCCTTCCTCTGGCTCATCAAGCTCACTGGGCTAGATCTTGGTGGTAGACACAGTGACACTAGGTTCTGCATCAATGATCTGTCTCCCATTTTCTGGCTCTGACTCATAGTTGGAACCCGCATATGATTTAGAGGATTTTACCTTAGCCACTAATGACTGCTTTGAGCAAAAATCAGTAGTGTTATGCCAGGGGTTGTTATGGAAGTCACACCACTTCTCGGTAGCTTTCTTTGTCTTCCCATTGTCCTTCTTTTCTTGTGGCTTGCACTAGTTGTCCTGTGGTTTCCCATATCTTGTCTATCCTTTATTCCGCAGGTTGGGGCTTCCCTTTCCCTGCTTGTGTTGTGAGGGGTTCCCAGACCCAAATTGTCATGTCTTTTGTTTCAACTTTTGCTCGATTTTGACTACATATCGATAGGCTGTGCCCAAGGATGAGATGTCCAAAAACCTAATTCTTTTTGGATGTATCTATGGATACCATCGAGGCACTTGAGAACCATATTTCACTCAAAATATTTGATACCCATCTTGGTGTGCAAGGTATGGAAGACATTAGTGAACTCTGACATTGTTTGGTCTCTTTCCTGCCGTAGTGTGGTCCATATTGTATACATGTCATCATAACTTCCAACAAGGTAATATTATTCCTTAATATCATCCCTGAAGAAACCCCAAGTGGGTGCAACGAAAAATAATGTAGATCCCTCTATTTCCTTTTTCTCACAGAAAGTATCCCACCAATCTATGACATGGGGGACAGCCATGAGGAGCACAAATGTAATCTTTTTTTTATCGAAAAAGTTGTAGATAGAAAATACCCTTCTAGAAGGTTTAACCATTTATCTACGAAATCCACATATATTTTACCTTCAAATATAGGAATATAAAAAATTATTTGTACCTTGAAAGTGGCGACATCTCTGGTTGAGGTGGATACGTCGCTTGTCGGCAGTCGTCGAAGGATTTGTGCAAATTTGTCCATCATCTTACTCCTCTGTCACTCAAGGGATTCCTCGAGAAACATTTTGAAAGGATCTCTTGAACCTTCATATTTATTTTATCCCCCCATGGATGGTTTATTGGGTGTGTGCGAGAGTTAATTCTTTATACCCTGACTATGTCGGGGACATGCATTAAAAAACAATGACAAGGAGAAGACCACTCTGATACCACTGATCCATATTTATGAGAGGAATGAAATGAAACCACAGATTTATAATATTAACACAGAGACATAGTGATCAATATAGAGATACAGTAAATCTTGATTTCTATTAAATATGAAATATGTTGAACACCGTAAAATGTAGACTGAAAACAAGCTTGCTAGAATGGCGACAACTTATATTTGAGAAGAGATGTGACGACCACCCTCATTTGCAATAAGATGAGTAAAATGAGACTCTAAAGGAATTTTTACAGTAAACATGAATTCCAAAACCCTAGACATCCAAAAACCTAACCCTAAGAGATGAAGCGTCAAAATTCATGTTGGTCCCGTTGGGGTAAGTTGGTACATCAACTTCCTAGAGTCGTAACTTTTGCATACAATTTTCGTTTAGGGTGAACGATAGATCGTTGGAAAGGTATTGATGAGGATATTATTTTAAGGGGGTGTATTTAAGCATTAATACCTCATTGAGGTGTTGGATCACGAAAAAATGTTGTTTAGGCCCTCAAAATGGCCCCAGAAGTTTAGGAACCGAAAAACTGCTAAACATAGTAAGTTGCCAAAAAATTGTTTTGAGCCAATTGGAAAAGGTGTGTTTCCATCGAGATCCTCCTAGATAAATACTCCCCCCTTATGAAGTAATGGTCTCTTTTTATTTGAGTTCCACCATCATATGAATAAATTTCTGCTGAATTTGGCTCTGGGTGAGCCAGTTGCCTTGGTGCAGGAACTTCCTTGCTTTGACAACCTAATAAAGATGGATCCTCTATTGGCGAGTGCCCTTGAAATGTGTGTACATGATATTATCAGTGGATTCATGCTCCATGCAGTTAGGGTTGATCTCTGTTGGTTTCAAATGTTCTATTATCTCTGAGTTTTCCAATAATGGTGGAAAATAAGGTCAAAGGAGGTCCACATTGAACACTAGGTGAAAGCCAAGGAAGGATGGGAGGTTGATCTCAAAACAATTGCTACCCACAGACTTGGTGATGGTGTATGGTCCATAACAGAGTGGACGAAGCTTCTGATGAGGCCCTGTAAGGCGTTCTTTCTACAAGTGAAACCAAACTTTGTCTCCCACCTGAAACTTGTGTGGCACTCAATGTTGATCATGGCACTACTTGTACTTGGAATTGGACTTCTGTAAAATATACTGAACCTATTGGGAAATGTGTTGGATCCACTCAATGAGCTAAGTAGATTTTTTAGCTCCACTTGGAGCATGCGACAAGTCTTCCTGGGTGGCTTCTAAGGGTAGTGCAACATCCATGGGACCCAATGGTTGAAAACCCAACCCCACCTGAAAGGGGTTGTGGCCATTTGAGCTATGCATGTCTCTATTGTAGTTGTGATGAAAATAGGGAAGAATCTCATCCCAAGTGCAGTGGTTTTTGGAATTGTACATGCATAGGAGTTTCACAATCATCTAGTTGATTGCCTCGATTTGGCCATCTGTTTGGGGGTGGAAGGCAGTGGACTTGGTGAGCTTGGTGTCCAGTAGTGACCATAGGCTCAATCAGAATGTGTTGAGGAAATGGTTGTCCTGATTTGAGATAATGGTTTGTGAGATCCCAAAATTTACCCACACTCATTCAAAGAAGAGTTTGGTAGTGACCTTCATTGTGATGCTCTTCTTGCAGGTGACCAGAATCTCCATCTTGGAAAAGCGATTAAGAACGAAAAAAACACAATCATTTCCATGCTTGGTGGATGAAAAGCCTGAGATGTAGTCCATTGAGATGGATTCCCAGGGCTTGTGAGGAGTAGGAATAGGAGTGTATATGCCTTTTTTCTTAGTGGTCGATTTGGCAATAACTCAAGTAGTGCAGGACCAGATATACTTTCTAACATCCTGTTGAAGTTTTGGCCTGTAGAAATTTCTCTACAACACTGCCACTGTCTTTTCCACATCAAAGTGTCCTGCCAACTGAATGTAGTGGGATTCCCAAATCATCTTCACTCGCTCGCTTGATGGAATGCAGAGATAGCCCATATGGCACAAAAACCCTCCCTAAAGATGGAAATTAGTGATAGTTGTGTTTTTTCCCAACATCTGGTAGGTGTTGGAGAAGTCAGGATCTATCTCATAGAGGTGGGGCCATCCATAGGATTCGTGGCTGCAAGAATCGAGCATTATGGTGAGTGTCATGACTGGAGGTCAGCTGAGGCAATCAAGGACTCAGTTGGAACTTCCTATTTTATACTTGATGTTGAGGTGGAATTGTTGCAAATATGTGGACCACTTCTGATGGCAGTCGTTCTGCAATTTTCCTTGTGTCTGCATGAAATACAATGACTTATGATCAATGTGGATGATTGCCTCCTTCCTGAGAATGTAATGCCTCCACTGGGGGCAGGCTTGCACAATGGAGTACATTTATTTGTCGTAATTAGGGTACATATAGATGACATCTAATACTATCTCACTATGATAGGTCACGAGGTGGTCATGCTGATTGATAACTATACCCACAACATAGTCTAAAGCATCTGTCTTGATCTCAGAGGGTTGTTATAGGTCAGTTAATGAAATAACTAGAGCAGAGCACAAGAACTACTTCAAATAATCGAACACTTTCTGTTGGGACAGACACCACACAAAGTTTTCCTTACCACCACCCTTGGTTATTTGGATGAGGGCCCATGCAATATGGGAGAATCCCAACATGAACCTGTGATAGAAATTGGCAAGGCCTAAGAAGCTATGAAGCTTAATGAGCATGGTTGGGGTTGGCTAGTCACGAATGACTTGTATATTTGATGGATCAACATGCATACCATGTGCATCAACAATGTATCCTATCTATTGGACCCTATGCATGTCGAAGAAGTATTTTTCCAAGTTGGCATATAGCTTTTGTTTCCGCAGAGTGTGCAAAACCTGTTGGATATGCTGCAAGTGTTATTCCCAAGTCTTGTTGTAGAAGAGGATGTCATCCAGATATATCACCACAAAAGAATTAGTGAAAGGATGCAAGATATCATCCATCATCCTCATGAAAGTTGCTATGGAATTTTTCAAACCAAAGGGCATGACCAACCATTCAAAAATAACTTCTTTTGAATTGAAGGCATTTTTCCATACATCTGTCTATTCTATTGGTACCTGATGGTAGCCAAACTTAGATTAATCTTACTGAAGTATTTGCCCCCCTTGAGCTGATCAAGGAGATCGATAATTAGGGGAATCAAGTATCAGTTTATGACTGTGATTTTATTTAGGTCTTGGTGATCAATGTAGAGTCACCATGTCCCATCTTTCTTCTACACCTGCGAGATTGGGCTTCCACAAGGTGATGAGTTAGGTCGGATATGCCCCTTGTGGAGAAGTTATTGAATCTAATTTTTTATTTCCTCATTTTCTAGTAGAGAGTGGAGATAGACTGGCCCATTGGGTAACAGTGCGTCGGGGGTCAAATCGATGGGATGCTTGACCTAACAATGCAGAGGTACCCCAATAGGTGATGAGAAGATGTCTTTGTATTCTTCCATGATGTGGGGGGGTTAGTCGTGGAGGACATCGATGTAAATACAACCTTTTGCTCACTCTGAGAGAGAATCATGAAGAAGAAAAAATTTATAGCCTGAGAAATGACCTTCTTGCATTGATTGGAAGAGATCAAGGAAATAACACTAGGTGGGACTACCTCAGGAATCCTATACAATTTCATGTTCAAAGTAATAATAACATTGCAAGGTCTAGACTCATATGCAACATGATGTTTCCATAAATAAGGTTGGCCCAAAAGAACATCACAAACTTCAAGGGGAGCAGCATAACAAAATACCTCATCTTTGAATGGGTTGATTCTGTATGACATGCGACACTATTGGATGAAGTAAAGATCGCTTCCTTGATGGAGCCATATGATGGTGTAGGGATGTGGGTGCAGTGTTGTTAGTAGGGTTAGATGCTTGATGACCTCTCCTGAGATTATGTTCTTCTAGCTACCTCTATCAACGATGAATTGCAGTGGAGTGCCTTTTACCCACATTTGTGAAAGAAAGAGGCGCTTGCCTTCCTCTGGCCCATCAGATTCATTGGGCTACATCTTGGTGGTAGCAACGGTGGGACCAGGTTCTTCATCAATGATTTGTCTCCCCTTTTCTAGTTTTGACTTAGATTCGGAACCTGCATATAATTCAAAGGATTTTACCTAAACCACCAAAGACTTTTTTGAGAGGCAATCAACAGTGTTATTCCAGGGGCTCTTATGGAAGTCACACCACTTCTCAATATGTTTCTTCATCTCCCCGTTGTCCTTCTGTGCTTGTGGCTTGGACTGGTTGTCCTGAGGTTACCCATATTTCCTCTATCCGTTTTTCTATGGGTTGGGGATACCCTTGACCTGATTCTACTGTGAGGGGTTCCTAGACCCAAACTGTTGCATCTTTTGTTTCATCTTCTACTCGATTTTGACAAAACATCAATAGTCTGCGCCCAAGGATGGGATGTCCAAAAACTTGATTTATATCTGGACGTATCTATGCATACCATCATGGTACTTGATCACCATATGTCACTCATAATCTTTGATACCCATCTTGGTGTGAAAGGTATGGAAGACATTAGTGAACTCTGGCATTGTTTGGTCTCTTTACTACCGCAGTGTGGTCCATCTTGTATACAAGTCATCATAACTTCCAATAGGTTAGTATTTTTTCCTTAATAGAATCCCTGAAGGAACCCCAAGTGGATGCAAATGCAAATTATGTGAATCCCTCTATTTCTTTTTTCTCACAGAAAGTCTCCCACCAATCTTTGACATGGGGGGCACCCTTGAGGAGTGCAAGTGTAGTCTTTTCTCTATTGAAAAATTTGTGGAAAAAACACAACGCTTCTAGAAGGTTTAACCATTTATCTACAACATCCACATATATTTGACCTTCAAATATAGGAATATCAAAATTGATTTGTACCTTGAAGGGGGTGGCACCTATGATTGAGGTGGATGTGTTGTTTGTCAGCAACCATTGAAAGATTTGTGCAATTTTTTCCATCATCGCATTCCTTTGTCGCTCAAGGGATTCCTTGAGAAACATTTTGAAAGGATATCTTGTCCCATCGTATTTATTTTCTCTCGTCATGGATAGTTTCTTTGGCGTGAAAGAGAATTTTTCCTCAAGAGAAACAAGCTCGAGACCCAACTCTCTATACCCTGACCACATTGGGGACATGTATTGGGCTCTAAAGATGTCCTAAAAACAACCTCTATGCATCAACCAAAGGTAGGCACTGGCACAAGCAATTTACTTGTTTCCTACATAGGTTCTTACCTTTCATTTTCAATACCCAACCTCCATAGATGCAACACCTGTAAAGAAACAACAATTGTAAAGGGAATGACATTTGTTCTATTTAAATGAATGACACTTCCTGTAAATGGAACAACAATCGTAACAAGGGGACAATAGTCATTACATTGGGTTGAACTAATGTTTAATTAATTTCATTGTAGTATTTTCCCAACTATCTAATTTGTCAACCTGGGGTTCGTAAACTAATGAAGCACATGCAAAGTATATGCAAGATTGAAGCAGGACTAATCTAATATAATGTTTAAGCTACAATAGAAATTGAATCATTAATCTAATGTAGGAAATTTAAATAGGATTGAAGCTAATCTATCCTAATCTAATGGTAATTCTACAACTAGAATTAAATAATTAATCTAATGCAGGGAATTGAAACACACGACTTGGAATCGAATTGCTACAACCTACGACTAAAATGAAATTGTGTAAATGAAACTAATCTAGGAATGGAGAACTATATGAAGGAAAATAAAATACAACATGTGAAGATTTGAATGAAACAACAACATATGTGAGCTCACACCAATGAAGCAATCTTACATTACATTACAAGAATCAAATGGAAAATCATGAAACAATAATGAAAGCATGAATCAAACTAAGAATCAAAGCTAAGAATCCCTTTCTCTTTCAAACCTTAATGACTACTCTAATTTCATCCTAATTACCCCCCTCATGAAGAGATAACACTATCTTTTATACATGAGATCCTTGAAGATAAGATAACCATATCATAATTATAGATCCACTTTTCTCTCAACCTATTTCCCATTATTACAAAATATAATCCCTTCAAATCCTCACACATGTCTCTCATATATCTTGGATAAGATATGCCAACCAAATCTCCATGATCTTATCCTTGTAATAGGCTTGAATTATCTCCTCAAATATTTAAATGGTGGAGGAAGTCTTCGAGAAGTCCTTTTGAATTAATCCTTCACATATTCCTACACATTACAAATCTCACACAGTTTTTAGATATATATGAAAATATGTCGATTTTCGAACATTTAATCACAAATTCCCTTTTAATACTAAAATGAATAAAGTAGAGAATAATAAGGTGAAACCCAAGTATATTTATGAAAATGATATCATGAAAGGTTAATGGGGCGATGAATTGTGAAGAATTATGAAGGGAAATGTGGATGAAAATAGGACATTTCTGAGCCCCAACAACACGCATTAAAAAAATGATGAGTAGACCACTCTGATACCACTGCTTCGAGTTTATGAGAGAAAAAAAATGAAACCATAGATTTATAATATTAACACAGAGACACGGTAAAAAATAATAGATGTACAGTAAAACTTGACTTCTATTAAATAATAAATATGCTGAAAACTGTAAAATGCATACTACAAACAAGCTTGCTAGAATGGTGGCAACTTATCTTTGAGAATAGATGTGACGACTACACTCATTCGCAAGAACATGAATACCATGAGGATCTGAAATAATTTTTACAATAAACATGAATTCCAAAACCCTAGACTTCCAAAAACCTAACCCTAAGAGATGAAGCACCAAAAGTCACCTGGGCCCCATTGTGGTAAGTTAGTACATCAACTTCCAGGGGTCGTAACGTTTGCATACGATCTTCGTTTAGGGTGCACGATAGCTCGTTGGAAAGGTATTGATGAGGAGCTTCATTTAGGGGGCTCAATCAAAGCCTTTGTTGACCTTGAGGTGCTCGATCATGAAAAAGCGTCATTTAGGCCCTCAAAATGGCCCCAGAAGTTCAGGAACCAAAAAACTAATAAAATTAGTAACTTGCCAAAAAAATGTTTTGAGCCAGTTGGAAAAGGTGGGTGGCCACCGAGATCCTCCTAGATAAAAAATGTTTAACAACAATTGTTCCAGATAGTGCATTGTTTACTTAGATGTCACTTATGAAAATAAGAGTTGTGAGCTCCTTTCATAATCTTAACAGTGTTATAGATTTCAAACCAATTATTAACTTGATGGATTTCTCTTACACACATGAATTCTCACTTGCATGCATTTAGATTCCTCATTGAAATTTCAACAACAATTTTTCCAGTTAGTGCATTGTTTACTTAGATGTCGATGATGCCAATAAGAGTTGTGTGCTCTTTTCATAATCTTAACAATGTTATAGATTTCAAACCAATTATTAACTTGATGCATTTTTGTTCATCAAATTTTTGAACAGATATAAGTCAATAGCATGGGTAGATGATAATTTCAGCGACAATTTTTCCAGTTAGTGCATTGTTTACTTAGATGTCATTGATTCCAATAAGAATTGTGAGCTCCTATCATAATATTAACAATGTTATAGATTTCAAACCAGTTATTAACTTGATGGATTTCTAGCATTTTTGTTCATCAAATTCTTGAACACATATAAGTCAAAGGCATGGGTAGATGATACCTTAGAGAATGACTTTTATAAGTGGAGACATTGATAGTAGAATATAGACTTGTAATATGGCATGTCTGCTGTAAGTGGAGACATTGATGGTATAATATAGAATTGTAATGTGGCATGTCTACTGAAAAAGATCTAGTGAGGTTAATCGCCATGCTAAACGAAAAAAAAAATGATACATTACAATTTATATTGCATATACAACCAAACCATGAAAATTTTGTCCTAAAATAATTTAAGAAATGCCTCAAGTTAAACAATCTAAGGTTGTTCACACTGAGTATCATAATCACAAGGGATGAAAAATTAACAAATCTGGTATGTATATATTTGTCATTACAATAATTTCGCATTAATTGAATACTCCAACTTCACATTCTTTATTTCACATTTACAATAAATAAGTTGGTCAATTTTCCTAACTATCATATTTCATGATTGTTTCTAAATTCTTTGTGATGCATTCTCTATATTTTTTTTTCTCAATATCTTGTACACTTGTCTCTCTCTTGTCCCTACTTTCAATAAATAGATTGGTCAATTTTCTTAACTATCAATTTTATAAAAAAATATGTTGCTTTTCATTCTCTTTATTTTTTCTTATTCTCTGTATCATGTACACCTATCTTGCTCTGGTCCCTACATTCGATAAATTTCGACCTACATAGAATTCTAAGATAAAGTTTATCATATGTCATGATTGTTTCTAAATTCTTTATGTTGCATTACATTCTCTTTTTCCTGTTTGTTTCTCAATATCATGTACAATGTCTCTCTCCCTTGTCCCTACATTCAATAAATTTGGACCTCATGGAGTTCATTCTAGTTGGGATTTAGTACTAGATTCACAGAATATGGGGCCAATTTTCAAATCCCAACTCTGTGTATGCTTAATCCATCCCACCTCACATAAAATAATGCAGCCAAAATTTAGATTAGTATATTACAAGGATCCAGGCACAAACCCATCTATTAGACCAACTCTATTTTATTTTTCTCATCATAATCGCCATAGACACATCATGATTTTCACTTATGGCCACACTTGGAGTAATATATCCTACATTGTATCCTTATCGTACAACTTTCATTCCCATTTCTCTTGATGGACAAAAATGGATGTTTCATGATAAAACCAGTGATTGATTCGACAGTCCCCATCTCAAAATTTGAGCCACTAAATAAAATAGGATGTGTAACAAGAAATTCTAGATCAAAGGGCATTTGACATTTTTTTATTAATAACATTCATCTTGTAAAAACTAACTTCATATATAATTCAATAATTATTCTAACTGCTAGCAATCTGTCACTTTGTGGAGAACATGTTTATCGTACAAATTTCACTCCCATTTCTTTGGATGGACATAAATGGATATTTTATGATAAAACCAATAATTGGTTCGACAACCTCCATCCCAAAATTTTAGCCACTAAAGCAATAGGTTGTGCAACAAGCAATTATATATCAAAGGGCATTTGACATTTTGTTTTATTAATAGCATTTATCTTGTAAAAACTAACTTCATCTATAATTCAAGAGTTATTCTAACTAGAATCTGGCACTTTGTGGAGAACATGTTTCCAAAAATGAATGTGAATTAACAAAAAACAATGTAGGGGAATCCAATCCTTGAGGCAAAAAACTTCAACTATTTAATTGTCTTATTTTATGAGATACATAAAACTTTTAATTTTATAAATAGAAAAAATTTCAATAAAATCTATAAATGAAAAATTAGAAATTTATTAGATTTTCTGATTGTTTTGATAAACATATGCACTATATACATTTAAACAATTATGATGAAACTATTTAATATATATCTTTAGAAGATTATTTGAGGGGCCAACATTTCAACCATAACCCATGGGCATCTGAGTAGTCAAAATCACACTAGCACACCTTAAGAGTATTGAACTTTGGTCATGAGTATTGAACTCTAGTCGCCTAGCAAACGAAACCCACAACTTAACTGGTTAAACTAGCGAGAATTGACTATTTTAGTATTATACTTGGAAAAAATTCCACATTTAAATTTATTTTGGTTTTTTATTTAAGGTCAACATTGAAATATTTTTTATTATTAATATTTATATTGTTCTAAATGCTACATGTCAACTCCACATAGAGCACAAAGTTACACTTCTTCTTCATACTAGGCATGTCAACTCCACATAGAGCACATAATTACACTTCTCCTTCATACTAGGGTATAGAAAGCGCCTCTCTATACAATGATACATCAGCATTAACGAAAATAATGTAGACAAATGGGAGACTAGACATGGTTTCCACTCAGATCAAAACTTTAGTGAGTGATCTATTCAACCAATGTAGCATAAATATATAAATACATCTCAACAACACACCAAAATAGGAGCCAACTACTTGGAGGGAATTTATCATATCCAACTAGATCTAACAACCTCGTAAAACTTAAAAGCAAATTATTCAGGTACTCTACCTCATAACATGACCAATACAATAACAACCACAATATTTTTGTATAATCAAGTATCACACATTACTATAAGACAAGTAGGAGTTAATAACTCCAACACTCCTTAAAGAGTAGTCTTAAAATCTCTATTAGGTCACATGTTTATCATCATCTAGTCCTTTGCAACACATGCTTCACCATGAATTGATGAAATTATTGATTAAAAAAGTCTATATGTTGTCCTACCTGGTGTTAAAATATTCGATGTACTCATTTTACCATAGACAATATCACAATATTGTCACCTAACCATAGGCACACAACCACCCCCGAGCACCTTTAACCTTTGACAAAATTATTCTATAAAGCCATACTAGAACCAACAAATAAACCATAGTTTCTAACTGTAGAAACAACTCAATACAAGTAGAGCACGCCTTCACCAAGGGTAGTGCACAATAGAGAGATTCTCCATATCCGCAGAAACGGTACCATGCACAACTGCAACAGTTGCAACTACAATATTCTCTCAAACTTGTGCCATACTTAGCCAGAATATCACCAAGAGTATCACCAAGAATATCACCAAGAGAATCACCAAGAATATCACTTGATAGCACTAGAGAGAGACCAATACCAAGAGATGAACATACGCCCTCATTCCTCCTTCCATCTTCAAATGCATCTCTCCACAAGACTTGCACTCTGATTGGGTGTACAAATGAGATAAAATGTCCTCTACTTATATTAATCTGTCTAGTGACTTTTTTGGCTGGGCCAACTTGACTTTCTGGTAATTATTATTTTTGTTTATATTTTTCTTGTGGAGCCGACTTGTCTTTTTGGAAGATAATATTCTAATATTATTTATTCTTCTAGGTAGTCTTGTCTTCTAGGGTTTTCACACATCTGTTTAGTGTTTCCCTTGCTTCCAAAATATTCCATTCTAGTCAAAGGTTACACGTGGAGGTTAATATCTCCCATGGATACCATAACATCAATACTCCCTCCTAGCTATGGAGTTATTAATGGTAATGGTATTGAGAACACACAGACCATTCTATCGATAGCATAATCATATCCAAACATGCTATCTCATGATCATGCAGATCAAGTCATGAGCATCATCGTCACTATAAGTATCATCTGATAGCATCCTGGCATCAACATCATTGTTTGCATCATCTCTCAAGGCCATAATCCATCTAAGTAATCAGGCATGATGCTGAATAAGTCATGTGTTAAACTCAATGCACTCAGCAAAGTGTCTCACATGAGTCACCCACTCAACAGACTGATATAGGGACAATTCTTCTAATTCGGACATACATCCTAGAGGAATAGTTATCCCAACAAATGTTGGAAGCCACACCATGGGCTACAGAGACCATTCGTATAGGAATGTCAGTCTTAGACTATTTTCTAATAGATTCATATGTACCATAGAGATAAATATCTACCCATATGCCTTATAAAATATTGGTCTCGTATCAACTACCCTAATTGGGACGTCATGTTCTTAGGGGGAGGACTATTCAACCTGATCAAGCCAATAATTGTGCCTTAGGACAATATCTTTCTAGAACCATTTTCCTAATCGAGACACAATTTGTTCCTTAGGAAAATACCATTCCATGATACATCAATAATATATCAACCTAGACCATTCTCCATAGGGAGAATGTCTATCCACCAACAATCTATTCTGCCTGGAGAATGTTTGTCCACCAGCACACTGAATATTCATATAGTTGGCAATCATCTCCAACACTAGTGATAGTCTCCATGGAAATCATATAGTAGCATACAATTTCTATAATTCCATCCAATAGAACACAACTCTGTCTATCCATAGTAGTACATAACTATTGCCCAGTGGTAAACAACCATTCCTAGTAGCACATGGATACTAACTAGTGACACACACTCACTACCGTTGGAACACATCCACCACAATAGCATATAGCTACAGTCCAGAGACATACAGTCTCCACAAAAATCAAATCATATCATCTGATATCATCCTGCATCAACAATGTCATCAACAAAATCCTATAATCTATATTATCATGATGTGAATGCATCATATCTAAGTTGTATTGGCATGATCTAGAGTATCATCTACATCATCTCTAAGCCATACTAGCATGACATTTCTATCATGATTCCAATGCCTCATATCTAAGTTGTATGCCACCTCTAAGTTGTACTCACATGATGTAGATTAGTGCCTCATTGTGTCATCTCTAGGTTGTATGATCATATCTAAGATGTACTACCATGGAATATCTAGCATGATGCCAATGCATGATATCTAAGTTGTATGCCACATCTAAGTTGTACTCGCATGATCATATCTAGCATGACACGGGCCCTCTACATCATTGTTATGAAAATATTCTCCTACGGGCAGGTGAACTTTCCCTTGGATTATAGACCCCTATACTAAGAGAGAAAATTACATCTGGACACTACCATTCCTATAAATTTATTTTTTCCATCGAAAACGAGAGGAGGGGAAGCATGATGCACCTTGTTTATGATGTTTGTCCAAGTCGCTCCAATCCGTGAGATTGATCTTAACTCTTGGCACAAATCCATACCTACAATGAAAAACGAGAAACAAATGACTATCTCCTACTCTAATGGATTAGACAAAGAAAATTCATCTATGTAAATTAAGTCAAACATAGACAAGAACATGAAAACATACACTTGAAGGAAATAGACCGAGTATATTAAATGAGAACCAAGAAAACTTACAGACCACGAATGATGTCATCTGCAACTCGTCCAAGCTCTCATTTCCCAAACCCTCTCATGAATCCCAAGATCATAAGTTTGATATATCTATATGTTTCCCTTTCACCAGGGAAATCCCTAATTATATAGGATTTGGAGGCTTAACCACCATGGAGAAGATCACTCACTAGATCCACTAAAATGGGATCTTTAAGATTTTTAGGGAGAAAATATCTCTCAAGGATTTTAGGGAGAAAATATCTCTCGGGGATTTTAAGGAGGAAATATCTCTCAAGATCCACCAAATTAGGATTTTGGTTCGAGAAAATATCTCAACCATCCATGAGACTCTCAAATTCTCCTTGAGATTAGGAAACTAAATGTGAGGTGTATTCTCACACTAAATTAATTTATTTTTTTATGAATAATAATGAATAATTCACATGCACATAGTATTTTGACCTTAATATGATATATTTCTCCTCCACATTGACTATGGATTGTCACAAATGTTCTTTTATGGTGTCAAGGTGAGAAAACACATAAAAAAGTGCATGTGACACTTAGAAAGGTGCATACGACACTTGTGACACTTAGGGTGATATACTTAAGTGTGGCATTTTGATGTGTAACAGATGCCCCCTAAAGTGTGAGGTAAGAAGAGAAAATGATGGCTAAAACACTTTACAAATTGTTCAATGCAACGGTGTTGGAGTAGGAGAACCTAGAAGAAGCTGCAAACAATAATCAAACATTATTAATACATGTTCCATTTTTTAGGCAGGAATGCCTATCCTTAGAATACGAGATGACTCAAAGCACGACCACTGACCAATACACTGCGGATCCATGAAAACATTGACTAAGGATATGGCCACCAGAGATACAATATGGATCCATACCTCCATGACATGAACTGATATTAGCCATGCAAAATACACATTGGAGCTACCAGATGAAAAAACATAGCCACAGATCAATACAAAGTGGATATATGTAACATTATATATATCAACATGCTCAAATGATCTCCTTCGCATCCTAGCGAAAGAAAATAATAGAGTGAACGCTCAACCTAGGGTCATTGTCCCAATCTCTATGTGGTATGAATCTATCCATGTGAATAGATGATTTCATGTCGAACATGGTAGAAACCACTTAATTATCATTCATTGAGGTAAATCCTTAACAAGTGTGAGAGAAATCACCAATGATGTCAATGAATCCCAAGGTACCGTAGTACATTCTAGTGAATGTGAATAAATGAGCTAAGGTCAAACATTCATGGAATCATCCGATCAGAGGTCAATGATGTAAACATGTTGTCGAAAGCAAGGAGTCCTGCCATTGAGGCATGCAGGTCCCAAGGTACTAACCATTTGTTGGTTGTGGACCTTGATTATCTTCATGATTTAGATGTTTTTTTTAGTCGTGCTTGGACCCCATTCCCTAATGGCAGGTGTGGGGGGATTTCTCCCCCACAACTGTCACCAGGGGGGTCCAAGGATGGGTGGTGACAATTTTTTTATCCTCCCCTGGAGGAGGATTCAGGGGAATCACCCTCGAAGCAAAATATTGGGAAAAAATGCCTTGTAAAATATTGTAATTTCGTAGTCAATCTGGACCGTTCATTATAAGGTCATAGATCCGACGATAGAAATTATTTTAGGGATTTTTTCCTTAGAAGGTAACCATCTTTTATGAGGTAATTGTTGTTAAGTACCTGCGTAGATATATAAATATAATCATCACAAATACTGAATACACAATAGATCCAAAGAGAAATATAGAAGAAACCACACTTTTATTATAGAAAACCCTTGAGGTAGGGAAACACCATACAATGGATCCTATTATGGAAGGGATCCTCTCTTGTGAATTTGTCTCTTCGAGGGGGAAACCTCCTAATGAACTTCAGCTCCAAATAAAATACTTCTCTTCATATCCCATTACATTGCTTGAATCCCTTTATATATTTCTACCATCACCTAAGAACATTCTAGAGGAGGAATCTTCTAGTAATTCCTCTTACATTTATTATATCTAACTACCATAGTTGGACTTATTTAATAATATAGTGGATCTAGTCCATATTAGATCGAGCAACCTCCACTATTATCATTGTGGGCCCTGTAGGCCCTCTACTACCTCTCTAGATACCTAACATTCCATCCTCCTTATGAAAGCGTTGTCCTCAATGCTTGTTATGAGGGTGTACAACCATAAACCAGGGTCCCATGGATAAGTGTGGACCATAGTGTTGAAGTAGAATAGAGAACCAGGGTCCCATGTAGAAATTAAAGCCACCATGATGAAGTAGTCCAACCACCATTGTGAAACCATGGTCCCATGTCTAGGTGCTCATGTGAACTCCATGCAGAAGGTATCAGAACCCAATAACCAACTGCAAATGATGCTCCAAAGATTGACACCTGTCAAGTGGATATAAATAAGAAGATACATCCACATAGTGGGAAAGGGTCATAGCTAAATCTCGAAGGAATAATACCACTATAAAATATACAGGATGGACACAATCATCAAATAAAACATGGATACCACTATAGTAGAGTCATCAAATACAACATGAAAATGGTTATCATCCAAAAAATGAGAACTATCCATATACCAAGCATCACAATCAGCCTCAACATCATACTAAGCATATACTTGATTATATTCATCCCTGATGTTTTCCATAAGATATCCCTCCTGTAGGAGATCCAATGGCTGTTGAATATTGTGATAACTGTCTGTGTGGTTGTATAGACTAGCCTTGATGCCTTGTAGGTGGGCATGCATATTAGCTTTGAGGGCTTCAACCTTTCATAGAATTTCCATGAGTTGAGAGTGCATATCCATTGGAAACACCATATATAATGTGCAAAAAGAAAAATATTAAAATAATATATCCAATGGAATTTATCTAGTAGCAATCTGACACCTTGTGCAAAGTTATGAACTCTGCAATCTTGTTGTCGTCACAGAATCCTCAAAAATGACTGATTTTAAATCAGTGATATCTTCACTTTCAAAGCTCCAATTTGGGTGATTTGTTTATTTAAATCAGCTATTTTTGAAAGAGGGTATCAGATCCGTAATTTGTTTTAGAAAAATCAGCCTC
The DNA here is from genome assembly GCA_009831015.1 of Picea engelmannii. Taxonomy (NCBI): domain Eukaryota; kingdom Viridiplantae; phylum Streptophyta; class Pinopsida; order Pinales; family Pinaceae; genus Picea; species Picea engelmannii. Next base: position 463,494 of record ML789435.1, read on the forward strand.
CAGGTGCTACATAAATAAATAAAAACGCGTCGTTGTCCATGGAAAAAACACTGAAATATTGCAGATTTTAAAATATCTTGACTTCCTGAACTCTATTTCAAATGATATTTTTTAAAATTGGGTGATTTTATGAGAGAAAATCAGATATACAACCCGTTTATGCAAATGTTGCACAAAAATATACATAAATTGTCCAGAATGTAGCAGCCCTCTTTTGCTTCTTCGAAAAAAAATGCAAAAAATAATTGCCCACACATCTTGCCAAGGAAAGTTCTCTGATACTACTTGTTAAGTACCTATGTAGATATAAAAATATAATCACCACAAACATTGAATACACAATATATCCAGAGAGTAATATAGAAGAAACCACACTCTTATTATAGAAAACCCTTGAGGTAGGGAAACACCATAAAATGGATCCTATTATGGAAGGGATCCTCTCCTGTGCACTTACCTCTTCAAGGGGGAAACCTCCTAATGAACTTCAGCTCCAAATATAATACTTCTCTTCCTATCCCACTACATTGCTTGAACCCCTTTATATAGTGCTACCATCACCTAAGAACATTCTAGAGGAGGAACCTTCTAGAAGTAGAACCTTCTAGTAAGTCATGTTACATTTATTATATCTAATTAACATAGTGGGCCTTATTTAATAATATAGTAGATCTAGTCCACCTTACATCGAGTGTCCTCCACTATTATCACTATAGGCCCTTCAGGCCCCCCACTACCTCTCTAGATACCTAACATTTGTATTGCAGTTGTGTATGTGTGTGATTTTTGTATTCTAAGAGAGGAGATTGTGAGAGGAAGAACAGAAAGTTACATAAGTTGAGTTATAGGTTGTATCCCTTCATTTTGCTAGATAATAAAAAGGAAGGACCTGGAAATTTCTCTGGTGGACGTAGCCCACACTGGGTGAACCATGCATATCTGTGTCTCTATTATATTGTGTATCTTCTCTGTTTTATTTATGCATTTGTTTTATTTTATTTCTTCGTGATCTTGTTTTTCTAACACTGGTTTCTAAGTCTAATTCTTGGACAATGTATTGAATTCAATAGAAAGACTCATTGAAGGAGGGCCTTAATATATACCCCATCATCAAAATGAAAATGACATAGGAAAGTGATGTAATATGGTGAATTAAATGAGTATGGACTAACACATGAACTAGAAACTAGTAATACTGCAGATGGATGGTTTGAAGTGAAACTTCCCTTGAACATGATGAAGCAAGAAAATTGACTTGGAAACATTGACTCAACAAGTACCAGGAATGCAATGTGATGGAGATAAGAGAACTCTTCGACTGGAAGAAAAAGTATGGAAACACATGGAATTGGTAGGATAAAGAGACAAATGGATTACCCAACTATAAGATGAGATGAAAACATGTGTCATGTTCAAGGGCGACAATAGCTTCCATAAAGGATACCCAAAAGCTTGATCCACTTCCTTCAATTTTTCCCCCAGCCATATAGATGAGTACCTGTTTATTTTTAATGATCTTGAGGAGGACAAGAGGTGCTTGATATAATTTCATCCTTCGGATGAGTCCTTCGGAGTATTTTTAATGAAACCTAGGAAGGAGTGGTTCGGTCCTAGATGAGTCCTGGAGATTGGACTCAAATAGGTTCTTCTATGTATAGTTTTATGATCCAAGAGAAGGTAAACTTGTTGGATTACTGAGAGGGGGGGTGAATCAGTAATAGATAAATCTAATCCTTTTTAACCATATAATGCAAGTGTTATATCAATGTAGCATTATCATCCAATATTTGCAGAGTAAATAAACAATGAACAAATGAACAATCATACACATACACAGTACACCAGTGTTTTTACATGGAAACCCAAAGCGTAAGAAAACCACAGAATTCTTTTTCTTATATGTCATGAATAATTAAATTTATTGGAAGCACCAACTTCCTTTGTTTTCCAACTGCAAGTGGAAGGAGGCTCCAACCCCCTAGTTTCTCAGGATACAACCTGAGGGAAGCTCCAACTCCCCAATTCTCTGGCTACAACGAGAAGGAGGCTACAACCCCCTATGTTCTTCGGCTAACTGGAAGGTGGCTACAACCACCTTTCCTTGCCCCGTCCAACCGCCCTGACAAATAAGTAGAATGATGGAACCACTATCACACTGTGAGATATACTGCTATAAACCTGTATCAATCAACTTGTACCAAACAATTTGTACCATAAATAAGTGCATCAACCATGCACCAACCTGTACCTCAACCTCAACCAAAATCCATCATCAATTTCACCATCCAAATATGATTTGTAACTTTGTAATAGACCTGGTGTATATGATCACATACCTGCAAACCTTTCTTAACTTTAACAACAAGAGACTAGCATTTTCATCAAAGTTTACTTTAGTCTCACATGACTAGTTTTGGATTAGTCAACAACCCTAACCTGAAATAATCATAACTATGTACCTGTAATGAATAAAGATCTGAAAATTGTACACAATGTTCTTCAGTGTGTTTTATGCAATTCCTTCAGGTGTCACTACTTGGAACCTCTTAGAAAAGGAGCTATAGAAAAAATTACATACCTTGTTGAATTATGGATTATTCTAGAGAGCAAACTTGTAGAGTGTGCCCCACACAGAATATTTGTTGTATAGATCTAAAAATTGTACACAAAAATACTGCAAACTCTACTCTATCCAACACATTTTGTCTTACTGAATTTGGATCTGTTATGAAGAAATTATGACATTTTTACCCGAAAAACATGTTTTAGAGTAGTTTCAGGACTAGCCACAAACCCTATTTTCCACGGAGTGTAACTCAAAAAATACAACGACCCGCAAGATAAAATTTGTACCACAAATACCTTTATATATTTCCTCAATGGCCTCCAAATTTCATGGTCTGAATCATTCTAGAAAACACGGTATTGTGAAAATTGTGAGATGACCTGTAAATAACATACCTTAGAAAGCATCATCAAAAGAATTTATCCTCCCTTGAATTTCGGCCTTCTTTACTTCACCTTCCCTCTAAAATTCGTCTTAGATATCCTTTGGTTACCTCAGTCACCTATAGATATTCAATATGCTCAAGTGTGATTGAAATGAGAGAGCCTTGCCTCTTATTTATACTTTCATGTAGCTTCCTTAGAAGCATATTCTAAACCACTTTCTCCACATAGCCACTTTGTCCACATAGTCACCTATGTCCAACTTTTCCCAATTTGTCACTTGTCCATATATCCAATAGCCACTTGACTACTTAACCCATTTTCCTCATTTTAGGGTTAACCTTCTTGTAACCACTTTCCATAATTACAAAGTTCTCCATTTACTTTATTATTTAAATAATCCTCCTTGACTTTGTCACTTCACTTTATTATTTAAATATTCCTCTTTGAATTTGTCACTTCACTTTATTATTTAAATAATCCTCTTTGAATTTGTCACTTCACTTTATTATTTAAATAATCTTCTTTGACTTTGTCACTTCACTTTATTATTTAAATAATCCTCTTTGCAAGCAATTTGACTTCTTTGACCTTTTGGGGATTCAAGCCAACAAATGAGGGCCTCCAACTTTGTAAGGCCATAACTCTCAAACTGTGAGGAGTTATGTGACGTTCCACATACCACCAGAAATGGTATGACACGTACTATCCATATAGAATAGTATTACCTGCAAATATATCAAAATGCATACCATTATATATATAAAAAAAACTTGGGTCCATTACCCAAACCTTTGTGCTACTGGAATTCGCTACCATAATTTCTTCAAGGTTTGACATCAATGAAAACAAACCCAAATAATAAAAAATATCCCCCTTTGGCATTGATGGCAACACTCTGATACAATACTGAAATCATATCACTCATTCTCCCCCTGGAACCATGTCTACATCTCTGTGACCAACTCTCCCCTTAGAACCATGCCTCTTTCCTATGCACCTGATAAATCTCTCTCCCTTTGTCATCAATGGAAAATGTATATTTCCATTCGGGTCTGCTCCCCCTAGCTGACTCGTCTGATATCTCAACCTGAAATGTCCTCTTTATGGCACTTCCTTGTGTACATCTAAGACATATAAGATAATCATTCAAAAGCATTCATTTTGGAGTAGAAATAACTCTAAGTCTCTGGCGAATATACTCAAAGTCTTCCCGTGGAAGTGGTTTTGTAAAGATGTCTGCCACTTGTTCTTTTGTGCCCACATATTCAACTCTGATGTTCTTTTTTGCAACCTGTTCCTATAGAAAGTGATACTTGATTGGAATGTGCTTCGTCTTTGAGTGCATCATTGGGTTCTTTGAGATACTGATGGTGCTTGTGTTATCACAATAGATTGGAATGGGCTCATCATACTCAACCTGTATATTTGTCAAAGTTTTTTTTATCCATAGAACCTGTGTATGACATGTTGTTGATGCAATATACTCTACTAATACATGTGATTCCTTTGGTGCTACTCAAAATTATGCCACTTGTCCAACTACCTGCATTACATCTAGTCTATATATTGTCACATATAGTAGGCTACCAATCATTGACTTGTGTTGCCTTTGATTTGTAGACTTTGAATCATCATATTTTCTCAACTTGCAACTGGTTTGCATGGGAGTGATAACTGGTTTGCAATATTCCATTCCGAACCTCTTTAGAATTTCTCTAATATACTTGGTTTGAGAAATAAAAAATCCTTGGTTGCTTTGACATATCTGAAGACCTGAAAAGAAGGATAGTTCTCCAAGTAATAACATTTCAAATTCATTATACATGTCCTTTGCAAATTTCTGGCTTAACATGTCATGAGTACTTCCAAAAATAATATCATCAACATAAACTTCAATTAATACAATACTATCTTGAGTTACCTTGATGTAGAGGTTGTTGTCTACAATTCCTTTTATGAACCCTGCCTTCTGTAGATATTTATCCAGTCTAGATTACCATGCTCTAGGAGCCTATTTTAGACCATACAAGGCCTTCTTTAATTTACATACATAATCTGCATTCTCTGACAACTGAAATCCTTCTAGTTGTTCAATGTAGACTTCTTCTTCAAGTTTCCCATTCAGAAAAGTTGATTTTATGTCCATCTGATACACTTTAATATTTTTGGAGCATGCATAAGATAAAAGCAATTAGATTGCTTCCATTTTGGAAACTAAGGAAAATGTCTCTTCAAAGTTGATTCCTTCAACTTGTTCATATCCTTTACATACCAATCTAGCTTTGTTCCTTGTAACATGTCCATATTCATGCAATTTATTCCTGTATACCGACTTTGTGTCGATTACATTCTTATCCTTTGGTCTTGGAACCAATTCCCAAGTGTCATTTTTCTCTATTTGATCCAATTCTTCATCCATGGCCTTATTCCAAAATTCATCCTTGTTGGCCTCTTCAAAACAGGTTGGTTCAATCGTAGATGAGAGTGCTAGGTGTGTTTGTTCTGGTGAATAGATTCTTCTTCTAGTCTCAACTCCTTCATCTTTGTTTCTGATAATCTGATCTGAAGGATGATTCTTTTGTACTCGTCTACTAGGTGTCATTGGAAGCACTTGATGAACTTGCTATTTTTCTTCTGTCGGATCCTCTTCATCTTCCCCTTCTACTTCTTTTTCATCTTCTACTTCTTTTTCGTAAATTTGTTCCATTGATTCATTTTCTTCTTCCTTTAATTCTTGTCTACGTGTTTCATCAATTGTTACGTTGATGTTTTCCACATCTTTGTTCAATCTTAGGTTGTAACACTTGTATGTTTTCCTTGTACTTGAGTAACCAACAAGTACTCCTTTGTCCACACGAGAGTCAAACTTTTCCATTCTTCCATCTTCTTTTTTGATGTAGCATTTTCTTCCAACAACTCTGAAGTGCTTCATATTTGATGGTCTTCCTTTCCATAGCCCGTAGGGAGTTTTGTCAGTGTTGTTTCTGAGCATTACTCTATTTTGAATGTGAACTGTTGTAAGAATTTCCTGTTTCCAAAAGATACTTGTCAATTTGGAATCCATTAGCATTGTTCGAGTCATTTCCTGTACTGTCTTGTTCTTTCTTTCAACAACTCCATTATGTTGAGGTGTCCTAGAAACAAAGAATTTCCTTTTTATTCCATGCCTACTGCAGTAGTCATTAAATTCCTTTCAAGTGAACTCTCCTCCATTATCAGATTTCAAGCATTTGATTTTTGAATCCATTTCATTTTCAACCATTTCCTTGTAGACCTTGAAGTTTTGAAAAGCGTCTGACTTATTCCTGAGAAAGAAAACTGCAGTCATTCTTGTATAATCATCAACTAATAACATAAAGTATTTCTCAACTTTTAAATCCTTTGTTGTAGTTGTTCCAACTAAATCAATATGCATAATTTCTAGTGGTCTTGTCGTTGAACATTCTTTTTATTTAAACCTGGTCTTTGTTTGCTTTCCTTGTTGACAATGCTTGCATAAAGTGTTGGCTGGTTTAGTGATCTGGGGAATTTCTCTAATTGCTTCCCTTTTGCTGACTTTGACAAGGTTATCAAAATGTATATCACCCATTCTTCTGTGTCATAGCCAACTTTCATCTTCCTTTCCTAGGAAACACTTTTCATTTCCAATTTCACTTAATACATATATGTTGCTTGAAGTTCTTGTAGTTGTCGCAATCATTTTTCCTGAACCTTCTTTTCTTATCTTTCACTTTTGTGAATCAAAGTAACTTTATGACCTTGGTCACACATTTGACTCACACTTGGAAGATTATGTTCATATCTTTTACTAGTAGAACATTTTCTGCCTTGGTATTCTTGTTCCCAATTTTGACGGTGCCTTTTCCAATGATTTTATTTGAATCATCATTTTTTAAGGAGACTGATCCATCTCTTTCCTTTCTTAATGTAAGAAACTTGTCTCTATCACCTGTCATGTGTTTTGAACAACTATTGTCAACATACCAACCATGCTTCTTCTTCTTAGCTTGTAGAGCAAGTGTGCATTCTTCATTGCTATATTGATTATGCTTTCTTATCCATGTGCTTTTCTGAGGTTCTTGTCTGTGACTGTTGGTATTATGTTTTGGTTCTCTAGGAGGGACTATCATTCTTCAATATTTGGCCATGTTTCCAAAGTTGTTACATTTGTAGCATTCCACTTCAGTGCTCAAAGATTCAAAACTGTTGTAACTTCTTCTCTGTGTTTCACTAGGCCTTCTTGGATAACCCTTTTGTGTATGACTTTCAAAGTTGTTTATGTTCTTGTTGTTAGTTTTGTAAGTCACAACTTTATGTCCAAAATTATTTCATGCATAACATAAAATAAAAAAGATAGTTTGATACATGGGAGTTGAAGATATTATGAAAGGAGGTACTCTTATGAATCCTTATTCTTCCCGAGGCCTATATGTTTCTGTTGATTGTTGATTTTGAAATCTAAATCTTCTCGATGGAGGAGTGTCCCTGTAATTTTCTTTGTAGACCTTCCTATCCCCTTTGATTGTTTCTGCATAGATTTTTGGATATGTTTCTTGTTCTGTTGTTTTGGATCTTGATCCCTTTTTCTGTATGATTGTATCCAAGTCCAAACTTTTCATGATGAGGTTTTGACTATTGATAATGTCATTCAAAACTTTTGAGTTGTTTTGCATATTTTTCTTTTGAATATCCTTTCTTAATGTGACAATTTATGCTTCCAAATTTCCAATGATCTTGTCTCTTCATTCAAGTTGTTCTTTGAGTTCTTCTTCAATTCTTTTATCTTCTTCAATTTGAACCTTCAAATTTGTGATCATTTGTTCTAGTTCCTGGGTGTCTTCTTTCTTGTCTAGTTCCTCTTTTTGTTTCTTGTTTTTCTTGTTTTCTCTTCTGATAACTTCTATGGAACACAACAATTCTTCTTGGTAGTCAACTTCTACCTCTTCATATTCTTCTTCAACCCCTTCATATTCTTCTTCATATTCTTCTTTATCAAAGCCTTCTATTTCCATGAATAGAACTCTTTTTGTCTCACTATCACTAACTTCATCTTCATTTGATGATGAGATGTCTTCTTTGGTGCATAAGATTTTCTTCAAAACTTTCTTTGTGGTTCTTTTTCCTTTATATGTTTGTTTGTTATTTGAGCAACCTTCATCATTTCTCTTTTTATTATGAGGAAATTTGTTATAAAAATGACCAATACCATCACAATTGAAATAAATAAAAGGAATCTTACCTCTATACCTACCATTGGTTCCTTTGTTCAATCTTCTGACAAACTTGACCACTTCTTCATCATCTTCCAAGATGTCACTGTTTCTGTTATGTTCTTTTTTTCTTTTTTCTTTCCCTTTTTCTTTGACCTTTTGGATGCTTTGAAGGCTGCTTCTTTTATATCTAGATTTTCCTGTTTAGTTCTCATTTCATATGCTATGAATATTCCATGCAGTTCATCCATGCTTATTGAGTTTAGATCTACTCTTTCTTCTAGTGCTAATATCTTAGGGTCAAATCTCATAGGAAGAGATCTTAGTACCTTTTGAGCAATTACCGATTCTTTGATTTCTTCTCTCAATCCCAAGATTGCATTTATTGTTTCATCGAATCATAAAAAGTAAGCTGCAATGTTCTCATCTTCCTTCATCTTTAGTTGTTCGAACTGACCTCTGTAAGTTTGAAGCTTTGTTGCTTTGACTTTTGAATCTCCTTCATAAATATTTCGAATTTTGTCCCAAATCTCTTTACCAGATTTACAATGTGAAACTTTGATGAATATCGATTCTCCAAGACCATTCAGAAGTGCATTTGTGGCTTTGGAATTATTCTGATCGAGTTTCATATATTTGTCATTTGTCGGTGGAACTACTGGTGTTGTTTATCCATCTACAATTGATTGCCAAAATTCAAATCCCTGTGCCTGTATATATGTCTTCATCCTTATGCTCCAAATGGCATACTTATGTCTATCAAACTATGGTATTCCATTTTTATACATGTTGTTTCTCTCCACGATCTACCTTTCAATGGTTAAACTAATTTCTAAAGGAACCTTCTCTGATACCAATTGTTGGATTACTGAGAGGGGGGTGAATCAGTAATAGAGAAATCTAATCCTTTTTAACCATATAATGAAAGTGTTATATCAATGTAGCATTATCATCCAATATTTGTAGAATAAATAAACAATGAAAAAATGAACAATAATACACATACACAATACACCAGTGTTTTTATGTGGAAACCCAAAGTAGGAGAAAACCACAAAATTCTTTTTCTTATATGTCTTGAAGAATTACATTCATTGGAAGCACCAACTTCCTTTGTTTTCCAGCTACAACTGGAAGGAGGCTCCAACCCCCGAGTTTCTCAGGCTACAACCTAAGGGAAGCTCCAACTCCCTAATTCTTTGGATACAACTAGAAGGAGGCTATAACCCCCTATGTTCTCCAACTAAAATCGAAAGGTATCTACAACCACCTGTCCTTGCCCCGTCCAACCGCCCTGACGTATAAGTAGAATGATGGAACCATTGTCACACTATGAGATATACTGTTGTAAACATGTACCAATCAACTTGCACCAAACAACCTGTATCAATAACCTGAACCATGCACCAACATCTACTTCAACCTGTAATCAACTTCTACCATAAACAAGTGCATCAACCATGCACCAACCTATACCTCAACCTCAACCAAAGTCCCGCATCAATTTCATCATCCAAATCTGATTTGTAACTCTGTAATAGACCTGGTGTATATGATCACATACCTGCAAATCTTTCTTAGCTTTAACAACAAGAGACTAGCATTTTCATCAAACTTTACTTTAGTCTCACTTGACTAGTTTTGGATTAGTCAACAACCCTAACTTGAAATAATCATAACTATGTACCTATAATTAATAAAGATACGAAAAATAGTACACAATGTTCTTCAATGTGTTTTATGTAATTCCTCCAGGTGTCACTACTTGTAACCTCTCAGAAAACGAGTTATAGAAAAAATGGCATACCTTGTTGAATTTTGGCTTATTCTAGAGAGCGAACTTGTAAAGCATGCCCCACATGGAATATTTGTTGTATGGATATGAAAATTGTACACAGAATATTAAATACTGTAATCTAACCAACACATTTGGTATTATTGAATTTGGATCTGTTATGAAGAAGTTATGACATTTTTACCCAAAACACTTGTTTTAGACTAGTTTTGGGACTAGCCAGAAACCTTATTTTCCACAGAGTGTAACTCCAAAAAAACAATGAATCACAAGTTTAAATTCGTACCACGGCTACTTGGATATGTTTCCTCAATGGCCTCCCAATTTCACAGTTTGAATCATTCTAGAAAAAACGTTATTGTGAAAATGGCGAGATGACCTATAAATAACATACCTTAGAAAGCATCATCAAAAGAATTTATCCTCCCTTGAAGTTCGACCTTCTTTACTTCACCTGCCTCTGAAATTTGGATTAGATATCCTTTGGTTACCTCATTCACCTATAGATATTCAATATTCTCAAGTGTGATTGAAATGAGAGTCTCATGCCTCTTATTTATACTTTCATGTAGCTTCCTTAGAAGCATCTTCTAGACCACTTTGTCCACATAGTCATCTATGTCCAACTTTGCCCAATTTGCAAATTGTCCATACATCCAATAGACACTTGACTACTCAACCCATTTTCTTAATTTTAGGGTTAGCCTTCTTATAACCACTTTCCATAATTACAATGTAGTGTCCTCAAGGCTGAGCCCTATTGTAAAGCTTGCATTATGAATTGTAATTATGTTTTATAGGTTGGTGAGCCAAGTTTATATAAGCTGGTGGAATTATGTGATTATGAGGCCAGAGAGCCTAAGTGTTGAAGGTCAGGAACCTGATTGTTGTACATGTAACTAAGCACAGTATTAATACAAAACATCTCTGCGTGTGGACCAACCATGATGAATGAGTGATGGGGGACTAAGCATCCACAAAGCCTGGGTAAGGGATTGGGGGCTGGAAGGTTGGGAAGAGAGGCTAAGTATTGAGCCTAGAGGCTTAAGTCCTTGGGAATAATATTTTAATATTATTCCAAAAAGCCTTGTGAAATGTGATGTTTTATCCTAAGTTCTTTGGAAGGACGAGTGACTTCCAAATGTGAAGGAACAAACTTCATGGGTGACAAGTGTCAACCCAAGTGCACGCAGTTAAAACTACCAAAATGAGTCGTGTTGGGAGTTCCTCCTCCATTCGACCATCGACTGTCTGAACCCGTGTTGCCTCTATGTACCCTCATGCAACTCAAAAACCTGAAAGGCTTGTGTTGATTTCTGGAGGAGCCGGTACACCCTCTGTCTAAACTGTCAAGTCTGTGTCCGACCTCTGTCTGGGGCTTTGTTCTCAGATCCCTTGCCTGAATAGTTCGAGCCTATGTGTGTGGAATCTTTGTACACCTTGCACACTCTTGAAACCATAACCATGAGTCTATTTCATAATTGTTGAGCCTGGTTGGGTTGAAGTATGTGTCCATCACCTGTTTGGGAAGCCTGTGTCTGTTTTCCTAGTTGACTGTTGTGGTTGCACAATGCTTGACTGTGTGTGGCTTGTTAGCTAGCATATAAAACATTCTCTCCAGGTGAGAGAGATGGTTGATATTGAAGAGACAGGTTGCCTGGCCTGTGAGCAATCTCTCCAAGTGAGAGAGTGCTTGGAGGAAGGAGACAGCTCCTGGAAGGAACCCTGTAGCTGCCACAGAGCTCAGATATTTATGGTCCAGTCTGTTGCTGAAGCTTAAGGCAAGGGAGGTTAGCAACCAAAGGACTATCTAGGTGACAGAGAAGGTGTATACTCCTGGTGTGGGATAGGCATGTGGGGAAGGAGAATCTGTGGGAAGTGGGCATAAGTGGTTCCTGGGAGAGAATCCTTCCTTTGTGACTGTGTGTCTTCCTGTATTCCCTGCCTAGCCTAGAAATCCCTACCTGGTGGAGCTTAGCCTTAGATCGGGGGTGACATACTGCTGAGAGTGATGAGCAGTGTGGTCTAAGGCTAGGAGGTTCATGGAAGGTCTACACGTAGTTGGTGGTGTGTGACAGTTTCAAAGATAAGTGTCACTATGTTTTGTAATTCTGTAATTTAATAAATTGCATACCTGTGATTCTTGCAGTGTTATCATGTATTTTTTTGCTCATATGGATTAATGTTATTTCCATTAACTTTGAAATGGTAGAAGTAATTCTATGTTTAACTGTAATTACACATTTTAAGTTCATTAGAATGCATAATGTGTTACAGAAGTGTTTACTGCACAGTAGTGTTTGCCTGACCATGGGGTTGATGGTCGTGGGCATTATAGTATGGTATCAGAGCCTGGTTTCAACGTTGAGCCTGGATGGGCTAGATAAGTGGTCTTTAGACCGATTTTTTGAGAAGAAATTGTGTCTGGAGGACTAATTTCAATCCTTAGAATGTTTCTGAGTGTCAACGGCTTACTTGACCGTGTTACAAAGCTCAAGAGGTATAGCGGTATTATAAAACTGCATTCGGTGTGGTATGTGGCCACAGGGAGAGAGAGAAATCCACACCAGAAGTGTTGGAGCCATAGGATATGTTCAGGAGGAAAGGATAACCCTCACGACCGTCAGATCTAGAGAACGTGCACAAGGTTTAAAACCCTTTGGAGTTGCACAGGAGTGTGGAAATCGCGGTACGCAAAATCTCGAAATCGTGAGGACCATCCATCGGAGGGACACGTGGTTTTTGGCCGGCATTTTGGCACCCAGGAAACCAAAGGGAAAGAGCACTCATTTTTGCAAGTCGCAAAATCCAGGTTACCGAAAACCCAAAAACCTGAAGTCCTGAAATATTGAAAGATGGAAGAGCCAACCTAAAATCCCGAAACGATCTACACCATAGATCGTAGGAGAGGAACTTGAACCATTGGATCATTTTAGAATTTAGGGATTGAAATGATGAGAGACTTGGAGTCGCTACATCGTGAACTCCTGGTTCCTAAAAACCCAAAACCCTGAAATATTGAAATGTCAAAAGGATATGCATCGTAGATCTGAGAGAGGTCTAACCATTGGATTTCACTTAGAATGAATGTGGACACATGGGTGTGTACCATGTGTCAGTGGGTCGAAATGAAAAGTGAAAGTGGTGGGACCCTATGAAATTGCCGGAAGTGATGTGGACCTTCTTAAAGACACCATGTGTCACTGCCTTGGTTGGCGACAGTTGTGATGTGGGCCCGGAGGGTAAAGTAAATTGGAATTTTGGAAGTCAGGAGTTGGAGAGGAAAGCAAGTGTGAGAACCCTCAGGACCAAAACCCTGAAACCCAAAACCATGAAGCCCTGAAATCCTGAAACCGGAAGTTTCATTTGGAGAGAAGTCAGAATTTCAGAACTCGGGAGTTGGAGAGGGAAGCGAGTGCTAGAACCTCATGGATTGAAACCCCGAAACCCAAAGTCCCGAAGTCCCAAAATTTTTGAAGATGAAAGAACCATAGAGGATTTTAATTATTGGATCCTCATGGACCGAAACCCCGAAACCTGAAGTCCCGAAGTCCCAAAATCTTTGAAGTTCGAAAGCCTGAGTGGCACCTAGTAGTCTAGCACTTGGTCACGACCTTTGGTTACGAGGGTAGGGAGAAAGAGGTAGCTACCACTCGAAAATTACAGAGCCGAGCAGAAATTGGAAAAATTTATGAAGTCGAAGTGTTTTCTTAAAATTGGAATGGTTTTGAATGTGTGGAATTTGCTAAGAATGACAACCTGACAAATCCCTGTTGTTTGCACATGTGTTTGCAGAAGCTTAGAAAGTGCCAGAACTGAATAGGGTTGTCGTTGAGAGCAAACAATGGAAGAGGTGTGGATTACCTCCAATTCAGAGAACGAAAGAGAAGGAAGGAATGTCGACTTGGGAGTCGAAGGATCGAACTCCAATGGGCATGGAAGGGAATTGGATAAGGAAGGCCATATGATGAAAATCATTGAAGGATTACAGAAAGAAGCCTAGGCTCACTGAGTCGATAGTCGAAATCTCATGAGGGTCAGGGATCGGTAGGGTGAATTCAACCTAAATATGTTGAAGAGTCTGGAAAGAATAGAAAAGAAATTGAAAAAGGAAAGTGACTCAAGCAAGACAAAGAGTCGTAGGACCCCTAAGAGGAAAAGAAGGTCGAGGAGTGTTAGCAGACATCATCGTTGCTACCCAAAGCATTCCAGTAAGGAAGCACACAATAGTTCAATCCCATCTCCTACCAGAAAGCACAGGAGATCTAGGATGGATGAATTGAAAGGGGAAATGAACAAGATCAAGACTCCAATGTTTGATGGAGAACATAAGAAGGAGGAAGATGCTGAAACTTGGTTGCTTGGCATGAGGAAATATTTCCAACTATAGAATTATTCCTCTCATGCAGAAGGAAGAATTGCAATGTATCAACTAAAAGGAAAAGCATCCATGTGGTGGGATCAACTTGTGCAGGTGCAACACATTAGAGAGAAAGATATCACTTGGAAGGAATTCAAGAGGCATTTCGAGAGGAAATACCTGACTAAAAAATACTATGACAAAAAGATGAAGGATTTCTTCGAACTCAAGCTGGGCAGCATGACCATTGATGAATACGAACGAAGGTTTTTGGAATTACTGAAGTATGTCCCATTCATTAAAGATGAGGTTGTCAAGATTAAAAGGTATCTACGTGGACTACCACCTGCCATTGGTGACAAGATTCAGTATGATGATCCTAATACTATGGAAGAAACAATAAGAAGGGAGAAATGCTTGTATGAGAAACAAAGAGAAAAACCTACTTTTCGGAAGTCTTGGGATGATTAGAAGAAGTTCAGGAAAGAGCAGAGGCAGAAGGGAAACAAGCCTCCGTTTTTTGGAAACAATATTCAGGGACAACCATCTTTTAGAGAGCCCAGAAAAGTTGAAGTGGGTGGGAAAATGCCAAAACCACCACCTATGGAGTGTTGGCGTTGTAAAGGAAACCATAGGTACAGAGATTTCCCCCACATAAATGGCAAAGCAAGAGTTTTCCATAATGTTCAACAAGATGAAACAGTGGTGGACATGGGCAGTAGAATGCCAAGGATATATGTGGCCCTGGAAAATAAGCAAACTAAATTTCAGTCGCACATGATTGAAGTAGAAGGTATGATTAACAACCAACCATTTATTATTTTAATTGATTCAGGGGCTAGCCATAGTTATGTATATCCTAGGGTGGTGGAAATTTTTCATTTATCAAGAAGAAAACATGAAAAGTCTTGGTTATTTCAGATGGCTACAAGAACCAAGAGGAAAGTCACTGAGTTGGTTAAGTCCTATCCTGTGGACATGAAGGGATTAAGCATGTAGGATGAATTGAATATTTTTCCATTAGGCTCTTATGACTTTTTAATTGGGATGGACTAGTTGGACCAGCACCATGCCCTCCTAGACTGCCGTAACAAGGAATTTGCATGCCTAGATAAGGAGGGGAATTGGAAAACCATCCAAGGAATTCCCAGAGTTGTGGTTGTTAGAGAAATCTCAGCAATGCAGTTGAAGAAGTGCTACAGAAAAGGCTATCAATTGTTTGCAGCCTGTGTGGAGGAAGCATCCAGGGATGAAGTCTCAAAGATTGGAGACCATGCGGTACTAACAGAGTTTGAAGACGTATTTCAGGAGGTACCTAGACTACCTCTGAAGAGAGACATCAATTTCCCTATAAATTTTATGCCTGGAGCAACTCCAGTGTCGAAAGCGCCTTATAGAATGAGTACGCCAGAGCTGAAGGAGTTGCAATTACAGTTTGAAGAGATTCTAAAGAAGGGGTACATTTGTTCAAGCGTGTCACCTTGGGTAGCCTCGGTCCTGTTCATGAAGAAAAAGGATGGGACATTGAGGCTGTCCATTGATTTCAGACAGTTGAACAAAGTAATTGTCAAGAACAAGTATCCTCTGCCGAGGATCGACGATCTTTTTGATCAGTTGAAAGGTGCGAAAATATTTTCGAAGATAGATCTCAAATCGGGATATCACCAAGTAAGAATAAAGGATGAAGACATCAACAAGACTGCCTTTAGAACAAGGTATGGTCATTACAAGTTCACAATAGTACTGTTTGGGTTGTCGAATGCACCTGTTGTTTTTATGTGCTTGAAGAATGGTGTATTCAGGGACTATCTAGACAAGTTTGTCATAGTCTTCCTGGATGACATTTTGGTGTATTCCAAGTTAGAAGAAGAGCATGAACAACACCTGAGAATGGTGTTGCAAGTGTTGAGAGAACACCAATTTTATGCCAAGTTGAGAAAATGCTCGTTTTATCAAAGGCAAATCCATTACTTGGGGCACATTATTTCAGAAGAAGGGATCGTCGTGGATCCTGAGAAGGTTGAGGCCATCAGAGAATAGTCAGTGCCAAGGAATGTGGTGAAAGTTAGATCCTTTATGGGTCTAGTGGGATATTACAGAAGGTTTATCACAGGGTTCTCAAAGATAGCTCACACTATCACTTCCTTGCAAAGGAAGGAGAAAAAGTTTCAGTGGATTGAAGAATGTGAGGAAAGTTTCCAACGATTGAAGCAGCTATTAACCAGTGCTCCAATCCTAAGGATTGCAGATCCAAATGCAGATTTCATAGTATGCATTGATGCATGCAAAGAAGGACTGGGAGGGTTCCTCAATCAGAATGGATTCGTAATCTGTTATGAGTCTAGGAAATTAAAAGAGCATGAAAAGAACTATGCAACCCATGACTTGGAGTTGGCAGACATAGTTCATTCTCTAAGGAAATGGAGGTATTGCCTCATGGGAAGGAGATTTGAATTGAGAACAGACCATAACGTTCTAAAATATTTGTTTGATCAGCCAACCTTAAACGCTAGACAAAGCAGGTGGTTGGAATTTCTGTGTGAATACGACTTTGATATCAAGCATATCAAAGGGAAGGAAAACAAGGTGGCGGATGCACTCAGCAGAAAGGCACATGAATTACATGCTACAGCCATTAGCATGTACAAGACTAATATTAAGGATAGAATTTTGGAAGCTGCAAATGCATATTTTCAGTATAGAGATCTAGTAGCAAAGCTATAGCAGAGCGAGAGACCACAGAAAGAGGAAAATTACACCTTGGAAACTGATGAAATACTTCTCTACAAAAACAGAGTGTATATACCCAATGTCCAAGGTTTGAAACTTGTGATTCTAAGAGAAATGCATAACATAACTTATGCTTGACACCCTAGATATCAGAAGATTGTGGTAGCAGTCAAGAGCCATTACTTTTGGTCGGGTATGAAGAGAGAGATCGTTGAATACATCACCATATGTATGGAGTGTCAGAAATTTAAAGCTGAGCATAGGCACCCAACAGGGTTGTTGCAACCTGTACCCATTCCTGAGTGGAAGTGGGAAGTGGTGGATTTTATTACAGGATTGCCCAGAACAAGCAAGTTGCATGATTCGATC
Organism: Picea engelmannii; assembly: GCA_009831015.1. Taxonomy (NCBI): domain Eukaryota; kingdom Viridiplantae; phylum Streptophyta; class Pinopsida; order Pinales; family Pinaceae; genus Picea; species Picea engelmannii. Next base: position 480,910 of record ML789435.1, read on the forward strand.
ATGGTGGTGGTGGACAAGCTTACAAAAGTTGCCCATTTTATTCCACTGAAAACTACTCACAAGGCAGTAGATGTTGTTGATATTTTCATAAAGGAAGTGGCACGATTGCATGAAATTCGTAAAACGATTGTGTCCAACAAAGACCTGAAATTCACCTTGAATTTATGGAAAGGATTGTTCAAAAGATTCAGAACGAATCTGAACTTTAGTACAGCTTATCATCCTGAGTCTAATGGATAGACAAAGAGGGTGAATAGAGTAATAGAAGACATACTGAGAATGTATGTGATGGATAAACCATCAAGATGGGAAGTCTACCTACACTTGGTCAAATTCGCCTACAATAATGGGTATCATGCATCGTTGAAGATGATCCCATTTGAAGCACTTTATGGAAGAAAGTGCAATACTCCAGTGAGATGGGATAATCCAGCTGATAGAGCAGTAGTTGGGCCAGAATTGCTCAAGGAGATGGAGGACCAAATGATAAAAATTAAGCAGAATTTGAAAGCTGCCCAGGACATGCAGAAAAGTTATGCTGATAAGAACAGAACCCACAGAGAATTAAAAGTGGGTGATCATGTTTTCCTGGAATTTAAAGCTAACAAGAGTTCCTTGAGGCTAGGAAGTTGTGCCAAGTTGGCAGCCAGATTTTGTGGGCCATTTGAAATACTAGAAAGGATTGGGCCAGTTGCATATATGCTTGCATTACCTACATCTATGACTATACATAATGCATTTCATGTTTCATTGCTTAAGAAATATATACCATATGCTAATCATGTTATTGATTGGAATGTGATTCAGGTGGAACAAGAAGGTGTCCTGCAAGTGCATCCTGTGCGCATATTGGACAAGAAAAACAAACAGCTCTGGAATCGAGCTATAGGGCTTGTAAAGGTCTAGTGGACCTGGTACGGTCCTGAGGACACGACATGGGAGCATGAAGATGTTATGTGGGCAGAGTACCCACATCTTTTTGAATATTTTGAAAATCTTGCAAATGCAATGTAAAGTTGCACTAAGGACAGTGAAAAAATAAGGGGAGAGGATTGCAATGTCCCCAAGGTCAAGCCCTATTGTAAATCTTGCATTATGAATTATAATTATGTTTTATAGGCTAGTGAGACAAGTTTATATAAGTTGTTTGGCTTATGTGATTATGAGTCCAAAGAGCCTAAGTGTTGAAGGTCAGGAGCTTGATTGTTGTACATGTAATTATGCATAGTATTAATACAAAACATCTCTATGTGTGGACCGACCACGATGAATGAGTGATGGGGGACTAAGCATCCACAAAGCCTCGGTAAGGGATTGGGGGCTGGAAGGTTGGGAAGAGAGGGTAAGTGTTGGGCCTAGGGGCTTAAGTCTTTCGGAATAATATTTTCATATTATTCCAAAATGCCTTATGAAATGTGATGTTTTATCCTAAGTTCTTTGGAAGGACAAGTGACTTCCAAATGTGAAGGAACGAGCTTCATGGGTGAAAAGTGTCAAGCCAAGTGCATGCAGTTAAAACTGCCAAAATGAGTCATGTTGGGGGTTCCTCCTCCATTTGACCGTCGACTATCTGAACCCATGTTGCCTCTGCGTACCCTCATGCAACTCTAAAACCCGAAATGCCTGTGTTGATTTCTGGAGGAGCCGATACACCCTCTGTCTGAACCATCGAGTATGTGTCTAACCTCTGTCTGTGGTTTTGTTCTCAGATCCCTTGCCTCAACAATTTGAGCCTCTGTGTGTGGAATCTCTGTACACCTTGCGCACTACTGAATCCATAACCGCGAGTCTATTCTGTAATTGCTAAACCTGGTTGGGTTGAAGTATGTCTCTGTCACCTGTTTGGGAAGCCTGTGTCTATTTTCCCATTTGATTATTGTGGTCATGTAGTTCTTGACTGCGTGTGGCTTGTTGGCCAGCATATATAACACTCTCTCCAGGTGAGAGAGTGGTTGAGATTGAAGGGATAGGTTGCCTATCCTGTGAGCAATCTCTCTAGGTGAGAGAGTGTGCGGAGGAAGGAGACAACTCCTAGAAGGAACCCTGTAGCTGCCACAAAGCTCAGATATTTCCGGTCCGGTCTGTTGTTGAAGCCCAAGGCAAGGGAGGTTAGCATCTGAAGGATTGTCTAGGTGACAGAGAAGGTGTATACTCCTGGGGTTGGACAGGCATGTGGGGAAGGAGAGTCTATGAGCAGTGGGCATAAGTGGTTCCTGGGAGAGAATCCTTCCTCTGTGACTGTGTGTCTTCATGTATTCCCTACCTAGCCTAGGAATCCCTACCTGGTGGAGCTTAGTCCCAGCTCGAGTGTGACCTACTGCTGAGAGTGATGAGCAACACGGTCTAAGGATGGGAGGTTCGTGGAAGGTCTACACATAGTTGGTGGTGTTTGATAGTTTCAAAGATAAGTGCCACTATGTTTTGTAATTCTATAATTTAATAAATTGCATGCCTGTGATTCTTTCATTGTTATCACATATTTTGTTGCGCATATGGATTAATGCTATTTCCATTAACTTTCAAATGCTAGCAGTAATTATGTGTTTAACTGTAATTACGCATTTTAAGTTCATTATAATGCATAATGTGTTACAGAAATGTTTTCCGCACAGTAGCGTTTTCCCGACTGTGGGGTTGATGGCCAGGGGCGTTACATACAAATTTATCCATTTACTTTATCATTTAAATAATCCTCCTTGACTTTGTCACTTCACTTTATTATTTAAATAATCCTCTTTGAGTTTGTCACTTCACTTTATTATTTAAATAATCCTCTTTGAGTTTGTCACTTCACTTTATTATTTAAATAATCCTCTTTGACTTTGTCACTTCACTTTATTATTTAAATAATCCTCTTTGCAATAACTTTGACTTCTTTGACCTCTTGGGGCTTCAAGCCAACAAATGAGGGTCATCCAACTTCGTAAGGCCATAACTCTCAAACTGTGAGGAGTTATGTGATGTTCCACATACCACCAACAATGACATGACATGTACTATCCATATAAAATAATAGTACCTACAAATATATCAAAACTCATAACATTATACATCAAAAAAACTTGGGTCCATTACCCAAACCTTTGTGCTACCGGAATTCGCTACCATAATTTCTTCAAGGGTTGACATCAATGACAACCAACCCAATTAATCAACAAAACTCATTGTTTTTTCACATTTAGAGAGTCTAAAAAGAACTTAAAGGTGAATCCATGGATGACTTTTCATAAATTTAGTCTCCCAAGCCCAAGAAAATTGTAAAACAATACAGGGGATAACTCTTTTAATCATGCTTGATTAGAGTGTTCATTATTTGTAATTAGTCTGACGAGGCCGAAATAGAGATAAAATACCACTCAAAAGATTCCCTTTCAAAAATTTTAACGAGTGTGAAAGGAAGCAAGATCACTCGACAATCTTTTCATGTTTAGGAAGTTGGAAAAGATCTTAAAGGAGACTCCAAAGAGTTCATTTTTCATATATCTTTCATGAGCCCGAAAAATAGATAAAAATATACTCGGTAACATGTTTGCATGTTTTAATGAGCACGAGAAAGAAAAAATTCTAAGCTCGTTCCCGGAAATATTTACTATGTCACAATGGGGATGACCCTTGAATGAGGATCGCTCCTAGTAGTGTGTCTCTCCATAGGTGGTTTGTCTCTAGCTTGCATGATAGAAGCTAGAAGTTTTTCTCCATCATGATGTCTAGAGGCTGGAGACCTTCTCCCCAAGCATTGTTTCCTCCAACGACTCTTCTTATTTTCTAGTTTGGGCATCTGGTTACTAAGGGGAAAATTTTCATGAGATAGAGGAAAAGAAGGTTCAAGCATGTGATCTAGAATGAGACTCGATTTTAATGTAGGGGGGTCTATTTCATTTTTTAACAAGCTCGACAGAGATAATGAACTATGCTCGCTAGTGTCTCTTTCATTTTTTAGCGAGCTTGGCATAGGAAAATAACTATCCTCGACGAGACCAGGTACTCCCAAAGGTTCATATAATTCTAAGGATTGTCGCACCTTAGTCAAAATCATATTTAATGTGGTAACCCTTGGGGTGGCGAGAGAGGGAAAGCGAATAACTATTATGGGCATGGAATCCTTAAGAATACCTACTCCTTCTTTTAGAAAAAGGAGATTATTTGTTTCAGTATTGTGGTGATCTCGAGTTGTATACTCAAGTTGGTGAACAATGATAATTTTTCCTTGGTGGGGAAATCGTAAGTTGTGAAACACTAAAGATGATATGACAGTCATCGCATAAAACCAACTATGACCAAGTAGCAAGTTGTAATCCAGGGGCATGTCAATCACTTCAATTTCGACCAAAATGGTTTTACCCTTCAACGTCACAACAAAAGATTGCAAGAGTCTGTGAGGTTGGAAACCACGACCATCAAATGCTTTCAAGGTTATAGGAGATGGGGTAAGTTCAGTAAAACCAAGGGATTTACAACAAGGAAAATACATGACATAGATGGAGGCTCCCTCATCCAAAATAGTGTGATGGATGTTCTTTCCACCACCCAAAATTTGAATTTGGAAGGCTTGGTGGTGTGAGAGTCTCTCCTGGAGAAAGTCCAGATTAAAGGTAATTATATTTGAATTGAAAGGGGTCTGATTACCGAGAGGAGTGTCAAAATTAGTTTCTTGAGTCATGACATTAACTGTCTTAAACATGCACACCTCAGAGGTGCTTTTTGAAGCATCCCCATGGTGGGAATGAGTTGTGTTTCCCCCTTATGGAGGGGTAGGGTTTTGTGCAACCAAATGTTGTTGTTGAACTAGTTGGGAGATATCCTTTAAATATTTAGCTACAACCTCACAATGAGTGTTGTGGGGAAATAACACCCTACGGACTAGCAAGCTAGGGTTAGGATTGCATGTAGATCATGACTTTAAAGAAATCACTTTTAACCTATCCCCTTGAAACTCAAAACCCCTTTTTCACACACAAGCATGGAAAAGACCTACTAACCTTTTTACTGATGTTTGGTGTAGATCATCCATTGCGCTTTGTCTGCTTGCTTGCGCTGCTCCTTCCAAAGACAATCCTGCAATCAAGACAAAACACTACGCATGCATGCTATTTTCTACTTACGGGTTAGAGATTAAGCATAAATCAAATAAAACATATATAACTCATGCATTGGGACGCGAAAAGTATTATTTATTATTTTCAAGATGAATCAACTTACAATCAATGTTGAGACCAGACACCGTTCCTTGATTCTGATCCTAGGCTCCTCCTCTTCTTTGTCCTCCAACTACTTTGCTTTAATTCTCCTTAAGCTTGAGGAAAGGCTAAAGGGTTGGGACAAATGGATTCGGCAATTGGGCAAAGTTTCTTCGCTATCTTTTTCCTCTTCCAAATAGTACCCCTACCCCTTCTTTTATAGGCTAGAAGGAGCTAGGGTTTTGGACAAACTCTCGGCCATGCATGGCTGGGAGTTTCAGTTAACTGACCCATAGGCTTTTGTCCTGTCGGAAACTTTCCTGTTTTTGTGCTTTGTTAGGTAAACGCAGGCTGTAGTAGGCCTACCAGCGTTCCAACGCATGTAGTAGTAGGCCTGTCAGCGTTCCAATGCGTGCAATAGTGAGTTAGGGCGCGTTTGACTTAACTCAAAAGGATTTTCAAAGAGGTTCCTCAACATGGCTTTGGCAAGGAAGGGATATGAGTTGGCCTGATGCCAGGTAAGCATGTGTGGTGCAATTTAGGGTTATAACAAATGCCCCCTAATGTGTGAGGTCAGAAGAGCATCTGATGGTTGAAATACATTACCAATTCTTTACCAATCTGTACTGATATGCTGAATGAGTGAGCCCAGGAATCAAGAATCAGGAGGTGCCGTCTGCAAAAAATATCAAATGTCTCATCGAGGCGGGCATACCCATGCTTGGGATAAAATAGAACCATGGCTACCAATCAAATACACTGTAGATCCATGTCAACAACTATGAAGAGTAGCCGCGAACAATACACAGTGGAGCTACATCTCGAAATCAGAAAGATATACATATAAAGTATCCATCTCCCAGAAGATGATTCGGCCTGATGGCTGTACTTCAGAGCTTGAGCAACAACTTCAAAATCTTCTAAAACTCAGGTAGGAGTGTAATATGAGTGTATGACTGCACTACCCAGAGGTCTTCGATGGCTCGTCGGTTATGGACTTGATACTCTTGATGATCGGATTGAAGGCTTCAATGATTTCGAACAAAGACTTTATTGGACGTTCAGGATGGCCGGGTATGCGGACAAGAGACATATTGCAGAGGGGCCAACTCAGGCTCAGTGACAAACTTCCCTTGGACAATAGCACGACAAGTGATAAGACTTAGGCAGCATATTTGTTAATCATAAGTCTACGAAGAAGGAGGCAACACAAACTCTCCATATGTTTGGAAGAGTAACCAAATGGTGGAGGACACACCTCAATATAGTGACCAAAGATTCCTAAGGTCGTACTACATCCCAAAGTCTAATGAATCAAACGAACATATGTGCTTTATCCAAGGGCGACTCATGATGCTGCCAATAAAGAAAATACTTTTCCCATCCTCTTTTTGGGGTATATTTGATTTTTTTGTTCTTTTTGATGATTTTGAAAAAAGAATAAAGGAATATTACATTACAATGGAGGAACGAGTACAGCAAACATACAAGCTCAAGGCACAAGGACAAGACTGATGTTCTAGGGAAATGATACTCGGGAAAAATCCTCCAGTGGCCAAAGGTG
>ML789435.1:491395-520154 GCA_009831015.1 Picea engelmannii
ACAAAAAGTTACCCACAGTGACCGTTCTATGAGTAATACTTCTTGAGGTAAAGCCCATTTCTAGGCTCCGCCAAAGCATTCCCTTCAAAATCGACCAAACGATAAGCGCCCTTTTTTAAAACCTCCTTAATAATGAAGGGTCTAAACCACATGGGTTTAAACTTTCCTTCCCTTAGGGGGTCCTTATCTTGGTCATAGACCAGGACAAGGTCGCCCTCAGAGAAAACCTGAGGACGAACGGACCTATCATATTGACACTTGACCTTATGTTTATGAGCCTTGTTGGCCAGGGCCGCATCATGACACTGTTCATCAAGCTGCTCAAGGTGTACTAACCATTCTTCAAGTGGAGAAGTGTCTGGCAATAACTGTACAACCAATTTCAGAGATGGAATTTGGCATTCGATGGGCAAGACTGCCTCCAGCCCGTAAATGAGTTGGAAAGGTGAGAAACCGGTTGCAGTCTTAACTGAGGTTCGGTAAGCCCATAATGCCGAGTATAACATCAAATGCCAATTTGACTTGGCTGAGTTGATAGTTCATTGTAGAATCGTCTTAAGAGTTTTGTTTACAGCTTCCACCTGCCCATTGGCTTGGGGGTAGTAAGTTGATGAATGTTCTTGCCGTAACCCAAGCTTTGACGTTAACTCAGACATCATTTGGTTCTGAAAGTGACTACCATGGTCAGTGACAATCTCTCTCGGGATGCTGAACCATGCTATAATCTGGTTAAATAAGAAGAGAGTTAAAGTCTCTCCATCATCTTTGAACGTCAGCATAGCTTCGACCCACTTAGTGAAGTAGTCAACAACTACAATGATATAGCGGTGCCCCCTGGCTGATGGGGGGTTGCATGTAGTGTAATAAATCCCCCACTTAGTGAAGGGATTGACTGTGATGACAGGAAACATGGGAGATGAATGTGCCCTCAACTTCCGTGAGAATATTTGGCACGGATGGCACTTCTTGACCGACTCGATACAATCTTTCATAAGTGTGGGCCAGAAGTAACCTGCTCGTAAATTTTTTTGGGTTGTTGCCAACCCGGACAAGTCACCACCATAGGCTCCTGTATGACAATCGTTGAGCACTATGACAACCTCCTCATGAGTGAGACATCGGCGCAAGATGCAGTCTACACCTCTCCAATACAACGTATCATTGAGTATGAGATAGTTCTTAGCCTGATGGTGTATCTGTCGACGCTCATCACGAGAAGTAGAGGTGGGGAACTTCAAACTCTGGAGATAGATCAGAATATCTCCATACTAGGGGTCTGAAGATTCAATCAAAAACATATCCCCCCGGATAGGCGATTCCTCAGGCACAACGTCACCTGACTCAACCGGAAGCTCCGAGATAAGTTTTGCGAAGACTAATGACTTTTTGGACTTGGCTGAAACGAAGTCTAAGTCAAATTCTTGGAGGATTACCATCCATCTACTGATTTTTCCACTGATAACTCACCGTGTCAACATGTACTGGAATGGATTCACGATGGCAACGACGGTGGTCTTACGAAATAGAACATAGTGACGGAACCATTGGACAACATGAACTGCTGCCAATGCAAGTTTTTCGATATGGGTATAATTAAGTTTCGGTCCTACGAGGCCTCGGCTCAGGTAATAGATCACGTATTCAAAAAACGAATCATCTTCCTGAACTAAAACCATGCCTATGGTTGACTCTGCGGCACCCAAATATAATAAGAAGTCTTTGTTATAGTTCGGTGGCCGTAGCAGAGGTGCGGTGGTGAGGGCATGTTTTAATGCGTCAAAAGAGAATTGAGCGGCTTCGTCCCAGAAAAAGGGAACATCTTTCTTTAGTAAACGCATAAAGCCCTTGGTGATTTCAGCATAGTTGGCGATGAAGTGTCGTAAGAAGTTTGCCTTGCCTTGAAGACTTTGAAGTTGTAAGATTGTGCATGGGGGGGGCAACTGGACTATTGCCTCCACCTTAAGAGGATCGTCCATGATCCCCGTTGTTGAAACGATGAAGCCTAACAAACATCTTGACGTGACGCAAAAGCTGCACTTGTTGGGATTCAAGCGAATCCTAAAGTAGCGACAGCATTCGAAGATTAGTCTGAGGTGCGTAGGATGATCCTTTCGCTTGTGAGAGAGTGATGCTAAATCATCTAGATAGGCCTCGACTATATGTTTGAGGTCATGAAATGCAAAATACATGGCTCGCTGGAAAGTGGCTCCAACGTTTTTAAGGCCAAAAGGCATCTTACGATAAGCGAATGTACCCCACGGACAAATGAATGTCGTTTTGTGTTGGTCCTCAGGTTTGATTTGGATTTGATTATATCCTGAAAAACCATCCATGAACGAAAAGGCTTCACAACCGGCACATTCCTCAATGATCTGGTCGATGAACGGGGTTGGATAATTATCTTTTCGACATGCCTTGTTCAAATCACGGAAATCAGTACATACACGAATCATACCTTGTTTTTTATCGACCGGCATGGGGTTTGACACCCATTGAGTCAAATGAATAGGGTAAATGAACCCTGCCTTGAGCAATTTCTCAACCTCAGCCTTAATGGTTGCTTCTTTCCTAGGATTAACTGGACGAAGTTTTTGTTGAATAGGCTTAGCATCAGGATATGTTGTGATTTCATGTTCAACTATTTTTGGATCGATGCCTGGCATTTCCTCATAAGACCAGGCAAAAACGTTGCGGAATTCTTTAAAAAGATCCGTGTAAATTTGAACCTCTTCAGGGGAGCAATCCACCCCGACGAAGACATTCTCCATGACGTCGGGGTTTCGGGAGATGTTGATAGTTATAGTGGCAGCAATAGTCGCCATATTTCCCTTAGCATAAATTTCCTGTGTAGCTAAGAGGTTAATGGGACATGGTTGATCTCCTGTCATGGTGATAGTGAATTCTCCTGCCTTGATTAGGCTTAACTCTGGGAGGAAATATGATTTGTGATGAAGATCTTCCCAAGGTTTGTCTGGACTAGTCATTGCTTCGATTACTACTTCGTCAGAAGGCAAGACCAAGTCTAATGAATCAGTGGTAGCAAGAGAACCCTGAGCCCAAATAGGCTCTAGGAGTGGATCCAACTCCTGTGCGGGAGTCGGATCAGGAGTAGCTGAAGCTTTCTAGACTAAAGAGTACACTACTTCAGCGACCGACAAGGGCATGGACATGCCAGCCTGCCCTGTCTCATCCATCATGGCTGATGGGGAAGGAAGAATCCACGGATCCTGAAAGTAAGTCGTGCGGAATGACGAGACGTGAAAAATATCATCCTTGTGGTGAGTCGATATAAACTTGACATCGCCATGAGGAGGTGGGTAATCGAAAGTACCCATCAAAGATGGGCACAAACCAACTCCTACGTTAACGACACTGGCTTGAGGATTATCTATCATGGGAACCGTGGATGCCCCCAAGGCTGGGTCAGGTCTAGAGAAGGACAATTGATCAATGGTCACTATTCGGCCTTCATGTGGAAACAATAAGACTCAGAAAACTGTAGCAACCACAGCTTGCATAGCATAAGTCCAACTCCAACCTAACAAGAGGTTATAGTCGGGGGGGGCATCAACTACCTCTACTTCAACGCACATGGTCTTCCCTCCTAACAGCACAGGGAAAGAAGGAATGATGCCATGTGGTCGGAAAGAACAACCATCGAACGCAGTGAGGAGAGTAGGTGATGGAGACAACTCAGGTTGACCAATGGCTTTCCAACAGGCTAACGACATAACGCTAGTCGAAGCACCCTCATCGACCACCGTGCGAAAGATATTCCGTGTAAAATTTTTCATGGGATGAGCCACTACTATCTGAAACGCGACGTGATAAGGAAGACGAGCTTCAAGTCAGTCGTATCTAACATGATGGTAGTCGGGTTACAAGTCTCAGTAGAGCCTAAAGTAGTCAACAAGGCTTTCCTCTGAGCAGGGCAGATTTGGAGGACCTCCAAAGCCGACATCGCACAAGGGGTTTGTGATAAATCTTCCACCACAGAGTAATTCTGGGCGGCCCTTGCGTTTGGATTGTGAGAAGCTTTCTTAAATGCACCCTTTGGAATGCGTGTCATCGTTTCTCCCAATGTCTTCTCAATCTGTAGAGGAAGAGATGGGATTTCAGCTTCTTTTCCCTTCTCAGAGGCGCTTGGTTTACTATAGTCGTGTGCTCTAGTCGTTATTAAAGCATCACCCCTAACCATATATACATTCGCGGAAGAGGAATTATTTGGAGGAGGGTAGGTTTCCTGGCTGCCCCATTCGGCACTTGTAGAGGCTTAAGTTAAATTTTGCCCATGCTGAAAGGGATTAGTCAACATGGTTGGCTGTTGCTGTGTGACAAACTTTTGGGCCTCTGTAATTCAAGGACATAGATGAGTCGAGTGGTCTTCCACACACAAGTTGCATGGATACCTTGACTTTCGTTTTTCCGTAGTGCCCTCACCAGCATTATCAGTGGGTTTTTTTATCCCCCTTACCCTTCTTGCATTGTTTTTTCTTCCCTTCAGGCTACTGGGGGGCCTTTGGGTTAGTCATCTACACGGAGTGTACTTCCGACGTTTGGGTAGGAGGAGCAGCCAAAGCAGTAGTCTGGCTGGCCGCTGAGTGTTGTATAGATAACTGTTGCAATTGTTTTGCCAATTGCTCAGCGGGCTTGGATTGTGTCGAACCAACAATACCATCGGCATGTGGTCCAGCTCTCTGTCTAGTTTTATCCAGTATCGATCGTGGTACATCCGGCAGGATGTTGTACAATAAACCAGACTGAGAATAGATGAGCTCAAACTGTTGAACCCTCATGATGGCATCTTCTTCGGAGAAAACCCCAGAAGTTGCGACATCTTTGGATAATTGCGAAACTAAAGACTTAAGGAACCACTCAAGCAGGAATGCTGGTGGAACTGGTACTTTGATTAGACTCTTTCAACGTCGCCACTCTCGGATATGGTCAGAGATATGGTCCGCTATCGTCTGTTCGAAATTGGCAAGCAGCTCTGTGCCCACGTCGTATCTCACAGGTAACTGGAAATGGTTAAGGAAGGCCATAGCCAGTTCGCCAAAAGAAGAATATCGTGAACGATCAAGCTCGATGTACCATTTTGCGGCACTCCCAATAAGAGTGCGTTGAAACAATCGCAACTGGATGGAGTCATCTTTCAGTGACTTAGATGAACACCAGAGATGGAAAGTAGTCACGTGATCACCTGGATCTTCATTAGGCTTGGCCTCGAACTTTGGAATGTCTGAAGGTAACTTTGTTGGCATAAGAGGCCAATGCGGATCATGACAGATAGGATCATTTAACAACCTCGCCAAATCTAGCAAGTGTAACGTCGCCAGGAAGGGTAGTTTGGGTTGTTGTTGATAGCCTGGGAAAAAGGGTCCTGGAGTTTGACTGGCACCAGGTTGCCAGGAAAAGTTTGGCTGCTAGCCCGGGTTCTGGTAGAAACCATAGCCCTGACCAGCGTAAGGATTTTGCATCTATGGAGACATCATTGGTTGATTCCCCATGAAGGACATAGGATGTTGGAAATTCATCGTGTTTGACGGACTTTGGGAAGGATTATCCCATGTCGGTCTTGTTGGGAGAGGCATAGAAGTCTGTTCGAGGTTCCATTGACTGTGGAAAGAATTACCCCAGAACGACATTCCAGAGGAAGGAACAGATCCTTGTCCTGAGTTCCAAGGTCATGGTATATGTTCCCCCAGTGCAGGAATAGTACCCTGTGTCGGAGTAGACTGTCCAAAAATAGGTGTGCCCCCAGATGGGAAAGCAGTAGATGCGAAAGTGTTATTACCAAACATCCTGTTCCAAACAAACGGTGACGAACCTACCGGGCAGAGTTTGCACAGGTGTTCCTTGACTCCCGGCTCCAAATGAACTCGTGTGTGCAGGCTGCCCGGTGGACTGTTGATGCAAACCATCAAGCGAAGGGGACGAAGGAGGGATATGACCTCCAGCGTAAGGAAAAGCATTAAAAGGGACAGGAATGCCCCCAAGTTGACCTTGCAGAGGAGCGTTAGAGCTCTCTGCCCCCAGACCCAAAGTCTTTAAAGTGGAGTAAGTGAGTGCAGGACTTGTACCTGAACTAGGCATACCGTATGAGAACGGAGGGCCTGTCGCACTAGATGTGAAGGGAGGTGTGGCCATTGCGATAGATGGGGTCAGTCCACTATGCGACGTAGTTGCGGTCGAGACCATGGTGGCTCAGACCGACAGCAGCAAGTTAGGATATGATTCTCCTGTGGTAGCAGCGGTGATGGGAATGGAAGAATTCCCAGAGGAAGTAACAGCGTGTGTTGCCATAGTTGTGTGAGGCACTGACAGGCGTTCATAAAATTGAATTGGCACAATAACTTGTAGCCAAGTATCAGTGGTTGGGGTTTCAACCGAGCCAAGATTGGCAGTTGATTCCTCCGGGAGTTGTTCGGGCTCAATGGTTTGTAACCCGGTTGCTTCGAAAGACCCTTGTTGGTCTAGCCGTCCCTTAATGGTGGTGGGGGTGGCTCCAGTATAACCGACGGCAGGCCCAGAAGCCTTCGTGACCGGCGGAGCTCTGAATCCTCCACTGTGTGAGAAGATCCATGACACGCTAAGGTATTTTACACATGAAAATAGTAACACACACTAAAAAAGAAGCCCCTAAGAGATAAATCAAGCAAACACTAAACTAGTTGGAAGAACAGTTACAACAACCAACACTAGAGCAACTTACCGGTGCAAGTGCAACTCGAAAATAGAAGCACCCTCCAGGTATACTCTGCAAAGCATGGCCCAATGTCTGTCCTAGGTACTGCAGTATACCCCCGCAGTCACCTGTGTATTTCCCTATGAAATATTGGTAACTAGTTTACCAGCACGCGAACAGTCACCAGGCGGGTACAGTCGATAGTCGGGTAGACCACAATGAGCAGGGTATCAAGCCTGAAACCTGTCAAGGGTATCGAGAGAAAATGGTCCGAAATACAACTGAGGACCTCGAACGGATTCAAGACCCATGAAGCCCCGTGGCAAATGCAAACAATGAAATCCCTTAACAAATCCTTGATATGTGTTCTCCACTACGCTTGGTCCGGCTTTGGAGGGGTTATCTCCGTTACCTTTCCTCACGCGACCTCGTGTTTAGCCCCTATGTTAGAGGGGGCTCCAGGATAACTTCCACGTAACTGGACTTCTACACTCCCTATCACAGACTCCGACATTTGCTTTTGAGTGGCCTTGGAGAATTTACTCTCCAACCTATTCCAAGGCCCTAGTCCTGAGCTAGTGTATGAACCCTACAAACAAAAGAGTCTAATAGATTTTAAATTAGTGTTGCTTTTATGGGATTTTTTACATCACAAGGTATGAAGGTGAAATTGATGGTGTGTAAAGACTCAAAGCAAAATGAATAAGAAATGCTTGGAAACAAAAACTTTTACAAAGAATGCAAAAACCAACAACTTTTCACCAAGAAAGATTTCTTTTTCTTTTCAATTTTTTCTAAGATTTCATGCAGCAAACATAAAGGAATTTTGCTCAATCTGCGAGTTGCTTATACTCTAAATGCACTACAAAAACTTATGAAAAAAAGACTGCTTCCTAGCTATTGATGCAGCAACACAATCTTCAAACAAAGAAGCAAATGAAAAGGAGATAATTTTTTTTATTTAAGTGCTAAATGAAGCAACAAAGGAAAAATGCCGACAAGCACAAAACCAAGAAAACAAAATAAAATTCTGGCTTAAAGCACAGATTGCAAAGAACCAGAGCAAAGATGCACAATGGCAATCAAAAAAGCACCGACTCTTATGCTTGTCTAAAAACCATAACAAAATCTTTCTTTTTTTTTTTTTTATCAACAACCAACTAAGAAAAAACCAGGCTAAGGGTAAGAGGCCCTAACCTACCGACTGTGCAGCCCTAGATTCAAACCCCTGAGAGGAACACTTCTCACCACAGGAGGGGATGACTGCCCCACCCAGGCTGAAAAGCAACCATTCAAGCCTGCGACTGTCACTGAAACAACACGTGTGCAAATGCGTGTTGAGCTATAATAGCGCGCGGGCACCCGCAGGCTGAACTTGCACAGGCCGCGGGTTTGTATAAACTCCAAGACAAAACTAAACATAGGCAGGCCAGACCTGGAAGAGGCCTCTGGTATTGACAACTAGGGTCTCTTGAAGGCTTGGATGCTTCTTCTTACAAAAAAGAAAAAATAATTGCAAAGAATAACAAATGCAATCAAGCAAACTGAAACGAGACAATGAACCAACAAGACTCAGACAGGATCTATAAAGCCCCCTGAGAATGTATAATTCTGACAGGGAAGAGGGAGACTACCTCTCAATCTTTATGACTCCTACACGCTACTGAAACTACTACAACAAGCGTTCAAACGCGGGCTGTAGAAGGTTAGGGCGCGGGTTACACGCGTGCAGGCCTTCTGCAGGCTGCGTGTACCTCTGTGTGTCCCGATAATTAATGTCAAGCAACAGTCAAGGAAAAACTGGTATAAAGAACCAGGTTCCCTGCTAGCTCTAACCTAACAGAAAATAGACATGCAAAGAAACAAAAAATCCAATTCTTTGAACTACCCAAAAAACCTCAACTAAATACGGAAACCCTAAGAGTATCTTCCCCAGTGGAGTCGCCAATTATGTTGTGGGGAAATAACACCCTATGGACTAGCAAGCTAGGGTTAGTATTGCATGCAGATCATGACCTTAAAGAAATCACTTTTAACCTATCACCCCGAAACTCAAAACCCCTTTTTCACACACAAGCATGGAAAAGACCTACTAACCTTTTTACTAATGTTTGGTGTAGATCCTCCATTTCACTTTGTCCGCTTGCTTGTGCTGCTCCTTCCAAAGACAATCCTGCAATCAAGACAAAACATGACGCATGCATGCTATTTTCTACTTACGGGTTAGAGATTAAGCATAAATCGAATAAAACATATATAACTCATGCATTGGGACGGGAAAAGTATTCTTTATTATTTTCAAGATGAATCAACTTACAATCAATGTTGAGACCAGCCACTGTTCCTTGATCCTGATCCTGGGCTCCTCCTCTTCTTTGTCCTCCAACTGCTTTTCTTTAATTCTCCTTAAGCTTGAGGAAAGACTAAAGGGTTGGGACAAATGGATTCGGCAATTGGCAAGAGTTTCTTTGCTATATTTTTCCTCTTCCAAATAGTACCCCTACCCCTTCTTTTATAGGCTAGAAGGAGATAAGGTTTTGGACGAACTCTCGGCCATGCATGGTTGGGAGTTCAGTTAACTGACCCATATATTTTTGTCCCGTCGGCAACTTTCCTGTTTTTGTGCTTTGTTAGGTAAACGTGGGCTGTAGTAGGCCTACCAGCGTTCCAATGCATGCAGTAGTAGGCCTGCCATCGTTCTAACGCATGCAATAGTGAGTCAGGGCTCATTTGACTTAACTCAAAAGGATTTTCAAAGAGGTTCCTTAGCATGGCTTTGGAAAGGAAGGGATATGAGTTGGCATGATGCCAGGTAAGCATGTGTGGTGCAATTTAGGGTTATAACAATGAGGGAAGTATTTCATGTAGTGGTCTTCCTCACAAATCATGAAAGGATATTTAGGCTTCCTTATAGATTGAGTATCAACAGACTTAGGATTATCCTAC
This sequence comes from Picea engelmannii, assembly GCA_009831015.1. Classification (NCBI taxonomy): domain Eukaryota; kingdom Viridiplantae; phylum Streptophyta; class Pinopsida; order Pinales; family Pinaceae; genus Picea; species Picea engelmannii. The sequence continues at coordinate 501,027 of ML789435.1, forward strand.
ATGTTAGAAGGTTTCTTGGATTTTCCCTTGTTTTTTTTCTTACCTCCTGGTTGCTGAGACGAAGTGGATTGGACCACATTCACCTCAGAGGTTTGAACAAGAGTGGAAGTAGTTGTGGTGTTTGGAACAGAACTAGGTTCCAGAGCAGGTTTTGCAGAATTGTTCGATGGATGAGGAGCATTAGGGATCAGATCGTAAAGTGTGCCAGATTGGGAGTAAACCAAGTCCAAATACTATGCATGGCTAATAGCTTTCTCCTTGATAACTACATTTCCCATAGAAACATCATGGGCAATGGGAGGCAAGAGCAACTTTGTAAACCAATTTGTGAGGAGTTGGTTCGGAATGGGAGCCTTAATCAACCATCTTCGCCGCCTCCACTCATGAATATGATCGGATATGTGGGTGGAAGAATATTGTTAAAGTGAGGTCAAAATATCTATATCAGTCTCATACTGTATAGGCAATTGAAAATGCATTATGAAATTCATGGTAAGAGAGTTAAAGTTGACAAAGGAGTTACGTGACAGTTCAATATACCATTTGGTTGTTGCACCTATAAGTGTTCTATGAAAAAGTATAAGACAAATGGAATCGTCCATCAAAGAGTTGGAAGAACACCATAAATGAAAATTCATAACATAATTCTTAGGATATTCCCCTGGTTTTCCATCGAATTTCGGTATTTCATATGGTAATTTGGCAGGGATGGAAGGCCAAAACGGGGCATGAAGGATGGGATCGTTGGTTAAACATGACAAATATGACAGATCTAATGTAGCCAAGAATGGTAGTTGTAGGTTAGGTTTTTGATATTGGTGATAACCATATTGAGTGGGAACACCAGTAGGACCATATCCAAGTTGTGGCGAGGTGACAAAACTATATGATCCTCCCATAAATGGTGGTTTTCCTGGTTGTCCACCCATGTGAGGTGGTTTTCCTGTTTTTCCACCCATATATTGTGATGGACTGGAAGGACCTCATGTGTACTAAAATAGACCTGATGGCCTTCTGATGTATGGAGGTGGAAGGGACTATTACATTGGAATTGTGGGGTTGACAGATCTATAGAGCATAGTTCCTTGTGGATTAATGCCCGCTGGATTGGGTTGAGCCCACAAAGGATTCACAACCCCTGGATATGGATGTATAGGGTATAGGCCAATGGTAGTAGGGAAAGAAGGGCTTGTAGGAGGGGCTTTACCCTAGGCTTGTTGATTTTTCATCCATGTAGGTTTCCCTCCAGTAAAAATTTGTCCTACAACTAAAGTTTTCCCCCCAACTAAAGGTTGGCCTCCCATTGAAGATTGACCTCCAATGTAGGGTGTACTAATATGAAATGTATGAGATGGAAGCTGAGTAGATTGTGTAATCATGGTTGTGTGAGTGTCTTGGCTTCTATCCATTTGACTGATGGAATGATCAAGTACGACACTTGGTGTGTGCATGTGCAGAAATAATGCAGCAGGGATATGACCTGACTCATGTGTGAAGGGAGATGAATGCATAAGTGGTTGAATTAGGGTTACCTAGGTCGCCAATGTTTCTAGTAGAGAATAATCACCAGTAGTATCAACTACGGGATTTTTGTAAAATGATGAATTCCCAAGTCCTTTAGAAAAAACAAAAATCGGTGGGTTCATGCCAAATGATGGTGTAGTGGTTGAACCAGGCGGTAAATAGTAAGAGGAAATGGAATCAGAATATCTCGTAGATGGTGGATCAGTGAGTGGTAGGTTGAGTGGATCATTAAGAAGTGTAATTTTGTAAGATGCAAGGCTTTCTATGAAGGTTGTAACTAGTTCTTCAATGTGTTGGCTACTTCCAGGAGCGATGCTCCTGATTTCAAAAGTCATGATCTGTGATCACTACTTCATAAGAAAGATTGTGTCGAGGTTCCTAAGTGTCAGGTTCCATACCTTGTATACTATGAAATATCTGATCCTAAAATCAACTATGAAAGAAAAATAAACAAACTCCTATGAAAAATAAAATAAATCAACTAGGAAACAACATATTTAAGGATCGTTCGAAGATGTGATATCAATTTGCTAGCGAAGAAGAGAAAAGCAGTTACCCTGACCTCCACGTAACATTCCTTCTCAGTGAAATAAACCCTCGCTTTCATGGGATAACCCTCTAAGGGTACTAAGAGTGTGACATGATTTATGTCCCAAGTACCATGGGAATCCACCCACAGTCACCTTTGTTGGTACCTAGAAAAGGCCACTAAGGTTACCAACTCACAGTCAACCTTTGGGCAGGTAAAGTCGACAGTCGAGACCGAATGTATGGGAAAGATATCAAAGTCTGAATCTCTTCAAGAGAACTAAAGACAAGTGTACTGGTAGGACTCCAAAGGACCCTGAATGGATTCAGAGTTCACGAAGCACCGAGACCAAATGAAACCAGTGGTTTCTCAAGAAAAAACCCCAATATATGGTTGTCCACTACGACTGGTTAAGATTTGGGCGGGTAATATCCGTTGCTCTCCCACACACGACCTCGTGTTTATCCCCTATGTGGGAGGGGGTTCCCAGATATGCTTATACGAAGGTTGGATTTATATGCTCTTTAGTTCTCTATAGTCTATTTAGTAGTCTTGGACAATTTACTCACTTACCTAGTCCAAAGACCCTAATCCTTAGCTATTGTTGGTGTGCTAAAACAAAAAAAATTTCTAATTGACTTTATTAGTGCGTGGTTGATTTTAATGGATTTTAACTCAAAGGGTTTTACGAAGATGAAAATGATGATGTGTAAGAGAATTGACTCCAATAGAATGCAAAAGAATGATATGCAGTTCTTTCTTTTGATGAATTATATGTACAAGAAGGAGAAGAATTCTATTCTTCTTAACATAAGAAAGCACTCAAAATGATGCAACTTTGAATTTCTAGGATCAATACAATGCCAAACTACCAAGAAAATGTTTCCAAAAACTGAAATGCACATGCAAAACTAGTTGTTTTTCCAAAACATGAACCAAATTGTTTTTCCTAATGAATGCAAAATTTCTTCGTTTGATTAACTACGCAAAGAGATATGAAAACTTTTCCCTTCTTAACTTTCAGATGAAAGAGATCTAAGTTTAATACAAAGAACTATGAGGTAAAATGAAATCAAACAAAGTTCACTCAAAGTGATCATAACTGAATGAAAACAAGTAATGGATAACCTGTTCAATCAAGAACTCAATGATGTAAAAGACAAAGAAGACAAACACTCACGAAAATCCTCAAATGATGAGAAACAAGAAACATAAATCAAGATAGGTTTTCATAAGAGTCCTAATCATATAGAAAAGAGAGATGTTTCAAATGAAGACAAGAAGGGTCAATACCAAGAAACCTTTGCAAACCCTAGTTGATGAATAGACCAAAACAACTAAGCAATATGAAATCTTTACGAGACGAAGATGAGACAAAATAAAAGGAAGAAAGAACCAAGGGATCATATTAACCCAAAGGGACCACAACTAAGAGAAAATTTTCAAGCTCAGAGGATAAACATAAATGAGTGATAAATGTCAAACTCTTAGCAAAACAAAGTCAAAGATAATCAAGGGTCTCTGAGCAAAAATCCCTCAGGATCAGACTAAGAAAAAAGCAAGCAGAAAGGCGTAGAAAACCCTAGAAAAGGATATCATCGCTCTTGTTTCCAAAGGGACAGAGTTCACCAACACTCTGGTATACAGTATAGGTGAGTGTTGATCCTATATCAACACCCTGGTGTACACAGTAGAGGAGTGCTACCCTTCCAAAAAAATCAAAGATAAGGCTAAAAAATCAGAAATATTTTTCAAAGACTCTATGATATCTTCATTGAAGAAGAGATAAAGGGAATAATATCAGAACAAAATAGAAAACAAGATCTAAAGGTAGGAAAAATATGGGACGATCCAAGGAAATACAATTCAATGCCCTTCCCTAGTGGAGTTGTCAATTTCTGTTAGACAGGTGAAATTTCCCTTGGATTATAGACCCCTATACCAAGACAGAAAATTACATTTGGAAACTACCATTCCTATAAATTCATTTTTTCCATCGAGAAAGAGAGGAGGGGAAGTATGCTGCACTTCGTTTATGACGTTTGTCCAAGCTACTCCAATTCATGAGCTTGATCTTCACTCTTGACACAAATCCATACCTACAATGAAAAACAAGAAACAAACAATTACCTCCGAATCTAATGGATTAGACAAACCACATTCATATATGTAAATTAAGTCAAACATAAACAAGAATGTGTAAACATTCACTTGAAGGAAATAGGCCAAGTATATTAAATGAGAATCAAGAAAACTTACAGACCACAAATGATGTCATCTGCAACTCCTCCAAGCTCTCCTCACCCAAACCCTCAGATGAATCCTAAGATCATAAGTTTGATATCTCTATCTGTCTCCCTTTCACCATGGAAAGCCCTCATTATATAGGATTTAGAGGCTTAACCACCATGGAGAAGATCACTCACTAGATCCACTAAAATGGGATCTCCAAGATTTTTAGGGAGAAAATATCTCTCAAGGATTTTAAGGAGGAAATATCTCTCAAGATCCACCAAATTAGGATTTTGGTTTGAGAAAATCTCTCAACCATCCATGAGACTCTCAACTTCTCCTTGAGATTAGGAAACTAAATGTGAGATGGATTCTCACACTAAATTAATTTCCTTTTTATGAATAATCATGAATAATTCATGTGCACATAGTATTTTGACCTGCATATGATATATTTCTCCTCCACATTAACTAAGGATTGTGAGAAATGTTCTTTCATGGTGTCAAGGTGAGAAAACACATAGAAACACACATAAAAGTGCATGTGACACTTAGCAAGGTGCATGCATCACTTGACGACACTTGCGACACTTAGGGTGAGATACTTAAAGTGTGGAATTTGATGTGTAACAATCATCTCTAATATGTATGGTCATCTCTAAGCCGTACTAGCATGACATATCTAACATGATGTCAATACATCATATCTAAGTTGTATGTAACATCTAAGTTGTACTCGCATGGCCATATCTAGCATGATGTGGCTCACCATCATTGTATCTAAGATGTACTAGCATGATGCAAATACATCATGTCTAATTTGTATGCCCACATCTAAGTTGTAATAGCATGATGCTCCTCAGGCCACTGTATCAACAACTCCAACCATCTATATCATATCTGAGTTGTACTATCATGATCATATATAACATGATGCAAGCATAATCTCTAAGATGTATGACCATCTCTAATTTATACTGGCATGATACATATACACAACTCACTGGTAGTCCATGATGCCACATATCAATGATCCCTCCCAACTGAGGAAGTCATCTCCTCCCTTTCTACCAAGAGAGAAATCTCCACGAACCTCAGTTTGTCCCTCAAGTATGCAAACTTTATCTTGGACAAAGGTTTCATCAAAATATCTGCAGTCTGCTCATCAGTGGAGATATACTGGAGAACCACTTCTCCCATTTATCATGGAGAAAATAGTACTTGATATCAATGTTCTTCGACATGTCATGGAACACTAGGCTCTATGAGAGATTCACACAATTCTAGTTATCACAATATATCACAGTCGAATCCAACACTTGATCAAACAGCCCAGAAACCAGCTTACAGAGCTACACTGCTTCCATACAAGCATCACAAGCTGCAATATACTCTTCTTCTGCAGTGTTAAGTGCAACAAACTTATGTTTCCTTCTCTCCCATGAAATCTAACAAATTCCAAACTGAAACACATATTGTTAGCGATCAAATAATTCATTTTGAAATTTGTTTGAAAAATGATTCCTAATATTGTGGCAGACTTTTGACTACCTTCCTGAGCTCTAAATTCATATTTCAAAGTACCATTGGAAATCTTAGGATTTCTAGATGTCAATCGACTATTCAAGCATGTAAAACAGACTCTCCACGGCTCACAAATTCGATTTTTCCCAAGGCAGTTTTCATTAAAAAATTTGCGCTTTCACCAGCTCATTAGTTTTGAAATCTGCTAGTTAGCTATTGAAAGATTTCCTTTTCACCAGCTTAAGGGGCAGATTTAGGACAAAAGAGCTGGTGAAAGCACAAAAGAGTCCATAAACATCTTCTTTCTACCCAGATCACAAATTTTTAATTCCTGAACACGTGGGAAAGGTGTCAAATGATGGATAATAATTAGGAGAAGCTAGAATATCTTTCTCATCAAGTTTTAAAGACATATGGTAAGGAAATAACACCAAATGGCATGATTTCTCTTGGTAGAAAGTGCCCAGTCATCAAAGATAGATTTTTGAATCTGTGATTTTTATCAGCAAATTGCCAAATAATGCTTCAGCTGTCAATTTTGATTTGTAATGATCGGATTAGATCTATTTGGTTAAATATTATGTCTATTTTAGATATTTCAGATCCATTAAAATAGGATCTGAAATCTTGATGTAAAGGCTATAAATCCACAAACTATTGATGAACCAGGGGGTTCGATTCTGTATAGAAGACTATATTATGTTGTAAACATACTTTTACTATGATAATACAAATCATAGTTTTCTCTCTCTATTGATGTCAGATTTTCATTTTCCTTCTGTACTTTCTATTAAGTTGTTTCATCTACAGAATGATGGTTATCTCATTGGTTAGATCATAACTTGATATTAAGTTTTTTATCATTGTTTATTAAACCCTACACTTTGTATTTGGTTTATAAACATTGTTTTCTCACCCATTTAAATCTATCATTTGATCATAAATCCTTGAGAGCACTGGTTTGTTTGATTTTCATTTTAATGTCTGAGTGCCATACTGTAGTTGAGTTATCCCATTGATCCACATATACATAAACACAAAAACAAGTTTACTTTAAGTTACCAAGAATTTTTGACCTACAACCTCAAAGAGTTTCTTGGAGAGATAACAAATTGGCGTCGTTGTTGGGGAGAGGAGATTGAAGCTCAGCTTCCTTAGGACACGACATAGATCCAAATTTGATGATAGACAAAGCCTGGACATTTTCTTGGTTGTAGTCATCTATTTGGCGACTCCATGAAAGATGGATTCAGTGGCGACTCCACAATATTCATGTGTCAAAAGAATTTGTTTCTCTTTTGGCTCGGAGGTTTGCACCTCTGGAATTCTCTTCAATTCCTAGTTTCCCACATCCAACACCTCATATGTCAGAATGGGGAGATTTTCTACCTGTCTTCAAAGAGGAGAAAGAAGATAATCCTGCAAAACACCTCAAAAAGTTTCATGAGTGCATGGATCTACTAGATCTACAGCATGAAGATGTTCATATGAAAATTTTCATGCATTCATTGGAGGGTGATGCACATAAGTGGTATTTTTATTTACCTCCTTCAAGCATTTCATCTTTGAAAAATTTTCACAGAGTCTTCAATGAACGTTGCAAAAGGTTCTTTTCAGATCAGTTTTTATTTGGTAATTGTTGTGAAGAATATGGATTGGATAATAAAGTCAAAAATGCAAATAGAGAAGAGTTTCTCCCTCATATCCTGCAACAACTCCCATATGATCTTCATGATGATGTGCTTTCCCATCAAAATGAACTAGAAGTGGATAATAAAGGAGCTGAAGATTCTCCCATTAACATTATCTCTGATTTTCATCAATCTGAAGAATTAATTTATTTAGTTAAGAATCATGAGAATCATTTTTCTATTGGTCATACATCCATTGAAATCAGTAAAGGTACTTCACAGTTTTTAGATTTGTGTATCAAGGGAAGCTGCAATTATGATGAGGAACAAGGTGATATTTTTCAAAATCAATCTCAGAATCCTATTATTGATAACTCTATGCCACGATATTCATCTCTGTCATTAGAAATGTTTCTTGATCTTCCTATATTTGATAAATATAATGATGGGGAGGAAGTTGTTGAGATTTTTGAAGATTTGGTTATTTCTGGAATTTTATTTAGTTCTATTTTTCAACACAGAGATGATAAAAAATGCATGCACAATGTGGTTAATGATAGCTATGAAGAGTATGTTGCTATAGAGGATATTTTTATTTATGATCGAGAGATTGGAAATCCACACTATGATAACCATAGTGATGCTTTGAACATTGTATTAAATGCATCTATTAAAGATGTTTGTCATGAAGATGAGATTGTCCCCTTTGAAAACTCCAAAGATGATTATCAGATCGATATATTAGCAGGTGATAGTTTTAGATCTGTAGCAGATTCTAAAGACAACCATCATCTTTCTGATTTGCAGACAGAGGGAGATTGCAACAAGCTGGAGGAAGACAATGAGAAGAAAGCATTTCAAGAACAAAATACTGACATAATTTATGAATTAGATATCAAACAAGAAGGGATTATCAGTCAAATCAACTCACTGCTATTTTTAGAATTGCAGAAACCTGCTTATGAGCAGATCCATATATCAGAAGGAGAAGGAAGGATTAAGAAGAAAATAGAGTTGGTTTCTTTCTATGATCTGCTAGCCATTTATATGGAGTTATGTTTTTCAGAATTCTTCAGTTCTGCAATTTTTGGAATCAAAGCAAATGATGATTTTAAGTATGCTCTGCAAGTTGAAATTATGTTGCACAACATGAAGTGTTCTCTGAAATTTATCTGCATGCAAAGAGATTTTGTAAATAGTTCCATGTTATCATGGCTTCATTGGAAGTATGAGGTCACATGATAAGAATTTATTTACTGGTTAAGGTTGGCAGTAGGCAGCTAAATAAGCTCTTCATATGAGAAAATAGATTGCTTTCAGTTTTCTTGAATAAGCAGGCTACAACAAACTACAGACAATTTTCAATTTAGTAGAGGATTAGCTGAAAAAGCAAGTTTGTTTCAATTTTAGTGATAGCATGGTCATAAATAGAGTTCCATACATTTTTTAGAAATTCAAATGTCGAAGTATAGGTTATAATTTATTATTTCCTATTGTTATTTCTCAATAATAAATTGATTGTCAAAGGTTTGTTCAAAAAATTCGAAGAAAATCTTTTCAATATCTAACATCTGTTTTGAAGTTGAAGTTAGTTGGTGAAAGTTCAAAGTTTCAACGATTAAATGGCACTCTCAGCAGCAAGTGAGCCGGTGAAAGTGTTGATATTGGTTTTTTCTCCAATGCCCTAAAAACCCGAAGAGACATGTTGTACACATGTCATATAATCATGATGGCAATTTAAATAGAGGCACATGAACAGTTACACGTTTTCACCATTTCTTAGTGGAATATGATGATGGATTTGGTCATATATTCCATGTGGCAGACGAAGGATAGTTTTAAGAGTGGTGAATGATCTGATCATTATTACATCCAGACATTCAAGATCATTTTCACTAGCACCAATGTTTTCCTCATTTTGGCAAAGGTTATTGTGTCAATCGTGTGCAGATAAACTGGTAATTATTTGTAGATGGCAAGGAAGCGAGGAGGACCACCTCTGCAGAAAGCATTAAGACAACATAACTTATTTGCAGTCACACCCAAAAGTTTATCAGTTTTTCTCAAATGTAGGGTGTATAACCTATGTTGAAAGATTGCAGGAGGGTATCACCAGGCAATAGCATATATTTTTGCAAAATCATATGATGGAAAGAAAGCTACAATAGGCTCTTTGGAACTGATAGTTGATGAAGTTTCCATTGCTTCAGCTACTGGCTTACCCAGAATAGGTCAGAGTTGGTTTAAAATGACAGTAACCAAGAACATGGATTTTAGATCATATTTGAAAACATAATTCCAAAGTATAATATGGAAGAAGTGTATTCTTATTTCCTAACTGGAAGATGAATGGCAAGTTCTGTTTAAAGCCATTCAGTTGTATGTAACCTTAGAGGGCAGGTATGATAAGTTGATGTTATATCATTTTATACTTCTAGACCACTTCACAAGGAAAGTCCTTTTGAATCTACCCTTCTTTCTTCATAGAAGTTTAACAAAGGTATGCAATAAAATTAGAGCCAAGTCTTTCAGCATCAAAAATACCCTTTGTCATTATGGTCTGATTAAAATGATTATTTTGGAGAAATTAAGACAAAGAGACAGAACCTGGCAACATTGTTTTTTGGGGGAAGGATTTGAAAATCTACCACAACCTAGAAGTGAAAAGAAGAAAAGGGGTAAGAAACAAAATACTCCTCACAGTGGCTCAAGAAAAAGGAGAGCTCTCTCACCTATACCACCAGGAGAAGAGGTAGGCCCTAGTTCAAAGGCAAAGAGAGCTAAAAAGAAACTTGATTTTGAGACAGCTATAGAATAAACTGCAGTAAAGAAGGAAAACATTTTAAATTTTCCTTATTCAGATTCAGATTCAGAATCAGAGCAGGAGGAGATACCAGCTAATGATAATCCATAATACTCCATGGAACCTGCACAAAACTTTGAAAGTTTTACCACCTTCGAAGAACGAGAAACATCCAGCAAAAGAAAGGCAGATGACCGCAAGCTTAATAAGAAATTGAAAAGGAAAATAAAGCAACATGAGGTTCTAGAGAGTCATAAAGGAAAGATATGAAATTATGTCAAAGAATTTCACTAAAACTGATGAAACTTTAAAGAAACTAGCATTGAAGAGAGTCAAGGAAAAGAAACAAAAACATAAGATTGTGAAAGATAACAACAAGCTTTGGAGAATAGCCAGATGATAAATTGTAAAGGTTGAATGACTCCATGCCCAATACTAAAGGAACAAGGTTTGCCAGGTTCTTGGAAACATCGCAGGGAGGTATCCATCCCAGTTGGAGCTAGATGTTAGCGATCAAATAATTCATTCTGAAATTTGTCTGAAAAATTATGCCTAATATTACGGGGTACTTTTGACTGCCTTCTCGAGCTCTAAATGAATATTTGAAAGTACCATTGGAAAGCTTAGGATTTCTATATGTCAATCGACTATTCAAGCATGTAAAACGGACTCTCCATGGCTCCAAAATTTGACTTTTCCTAAGGAAGTTTTCATTAAAAAATTTGCGCTTTCACCAACTCATTGGTTTTGAAATCTGCTAGTTAGCTGTTGAAAGATTTCCTTTTCACTAGCTAAAGGGGTGGATTCAGGACAAAAGAGCTAGTGAAAGCACAGAAGAGTCCAGAAACGTCTTCTTTCTTCCCAGATCGCAAATTTTTAATTCCTGAACACGTGGGAAAGGTGTCAAATGATGGATAATAATTAGGAGAAGCTAGAATATCTTTCTCATCAAGTTTTAAAGACATATGGTAAGGAAATAACACCAAATGGCATGATTTATCTTGACAGAAAGAAACCAGTCATCAAAGACAGATTTCTAAATATGTGGTTTTCATTAGCAAATTGCCAAATAATGCTTCAGCAGTCAATTTCAATTTGTAATGATCAGATTAGATCTATTTAGTTAAATATTATGTCTATTTTAGGTATTTCAGATCCATTAAAATAGGATCTGGAATCTTGATGTAAAGGCTATAAAGCCACAAAATGTTGATGAACCAGGGGGTTCGATCTTGGATAGAATACTATATTATGTTGTAAACAGACTTTTACTATGATAATACAAATCACAATTTTCTCTCTCTATTAATGTGATATTTTCATTTTCCTTCTGTACTTTCTATTAAGTTGTTTCAGCTATAGAATGATGGTTATCTCATTGGTTAGCTCATAACTTGATATTAAGTTTCTTATCATTGTTTATTAAACCCTGCACTTTGTATTCGGTTTATAAACATTGTTTTCTCACCCATTTAAAGCTATCATCTGATCATCAATCCTTGAGAGCACTGGTTTATTTGATTTTCATTTTACTATCTGAGTGCCATACTATAGTTGAGTTATCCCATTGATCCACCTATACATAAACACAAAAACAAGTTTACTTTAAGTTACCAAGCACTTTTTACCTACAACCTCAAAGAGTTTCTTGAAGTGATAACACATACCATAAGTACTATTTCTATCATCTATACTCCCTGACCAATCTGAATCAGTAAATCCATGAAGCTATGATTCACTATTTGAGGCATATCTCAAACCATAAGTTATTGTCCCATGAAGATATATCAAGATATGATTTGCATCTATCCAATGCTCATGTTTGGGTTCCACCTAGAACTGGCTCAACATGTTCACAACAAAGAAAATGTCCAGCCTGGTATTTACCAGATACATCAATGATCCAATCAATTGATGCTACAAGAATGAGTCTATTGGATCAGAATCAAAGTCTCTCAACTTCCTCATATTTGTTACCATAGGAGTTTCCATGGATTTGCAATCCATCATCCCAAACTTCTGAAGGATCTTTTCAACATACTTCCCTTGTCGTAGGAAGACTTCACCATGCTTTGGCCATACTTATAGTCCCAAGTAATAGTGCTTGAGACCAAGATCCTTCATATCAAATTCTGAGGCTAGCTCGCTCTTACAGTGAATAATGACAGGCTCTGCACCAAGCTCTTGGAGCTTGCTTGAATCCATACAAGGCCTTCTTTAATCTTCATACATGGGTTTCTCTCTAGTGTACCTCAAAACCTTAAGGTTGCTATGTATATGCTTCTTCTTCAATCACTCCAATTAGAAAAGAGGTCTTTACATCCATCTGATGTAAATTATAACCCATGGATGTTTCTAGATATTTGATGGCTCTAGAGGTGTATCAGGCATCTAGATAAATCATCTAATCATAGTCTTCTTCCTCCTAATGGGAGAACCCTCTAGCTACAAATATTTCCTTGTATTTATCGATACTTTCATCCACTGCATGACTTATCTTGTAAAATCATTTAGGCACAATTTTCATACATCATTTTTCATGATTGATATTATTCCATCACAACTTCCTTCTATTCCTTCTACTTAAATGCTTCTTCAAAGGTGGATGATTTTGTAACTGGAATATGTTTTTGACTTCTTGCTTTCTCTGAAAGTTCTATCTAGAGCACCATGATATCATGAGCTCAAGTTGGTCTTATCCTCTTAGTCTTATATTGGTGTGGATCTTCAGATATTTGTGGCTCTTCCATGTCTGATACAACATTCTTACCTCCCTCTGCAACTGCAATCCTGGGAATTGCAGGATCTCTATCACGGACCTCATCATGGTCTTGGTCGTTTAGTGAGAAGATTGACATGGAGTTGAGTGAAGGATGTCCAAAAATTCTTTTGATTTCCATGCTTCCTTTATAATTGATACTCGGTGAGACCATATGCTTCACCACTAATGAATTCATATGCTCCATGCTTACAACTGTCACTGTAGCTCCCTCCTAGAGATATCACCTATGACCTACTTGGAATGAGAACAATTACAAAGGAAAATAGTAGAAAACATTCTTCAACACTCTTCCAGTGTTGTGATCAATAATTATTCCATAGTAACCTATTTGGAACAAACAAATACATCTCCATGGTAGCCTCCATGAAATGTTGTAAGATAACCTTGAAATCTTTGTAGCATCGTCCAAATTGTCTTCCAATCTGAAACTAGATACCATCTTGGCAAGGAGAGGTTAGAAACTGAATCAGAAGGTTCAATGATTAAAAAAAGCTAGAAACTCTAAAATTTCATCTTTGACCACAAAGTCAATTTGACCAAAAGTCAATCTTTGACTTTGAATTTGACCAATCAACCTTTGAATTTGACCAAAAACTCAAACCTGGCATTTTTTCTAGTTGAGGTTACCAAGAGGTGCACTAATATATGGTGCACTAAGATGTCAAATAAATATGCCAAATGCTTCACTATAGGTACCCGAACAAATGGGCTAGGGTGCGTTGCCACTGTAAAACCTGACTGCAACTAGTGTTATAACGAGCTTGACAATGAATTTCCCAATCTACCTTATAGTGGTTAAATTTTATGAAGATAGTGTGGCCCCATAACCTGTTAAAATATTTTATGTGCTTGTTTTACCATAGAAAATATCACAATATTGTCACCTATGCATAGTCACACAGCCACCCCCGAGCACCTTTAACCTTTGACAAAATTATTTCGAAAAGCCATACTAGAACCAACAGATAAACCATAGTTTCTAACTACAGCAACAAATCAAGACAAGTAGAGCACTCCTTCTCCACGAGTATCTCACAAGAGAGAGAGTCTCCATATCCATAGAACAAGTACCATACAAAACTGCAGCAACTGCAACTGCACTACTCTCTCAAACTTGCGCCATACTTAGCCAGAATATCACCAAGAGTATCACCAATAGAATGACCAAGAATATCACTTGATAACACTAGAGAGATACCAATACCAAGAGATGACCATACACCCTTATTCCTCCTTACAGGTGCAACTGCAACTCTCCACAAGACTTGTGCTCTGACTGGGTGTACAAATGAGATAAAACATCCTCTATTTATATTAAGTTGTCCAATGACTTTTCTGGATGGGTCGACCTGAATTTTTGGTAATTATATTTTCTTTTTATCTTTTTCTTGTGGAGCCGACTTGTCTTTCTGGAAGATAATATTCTAATATTATTTATTCTTCTAGGTCTACTTGTCTTCTAGGGTTTTCACACATATGTTTAGGCTTTCCCTTGCTTCCGTAATATTCCATTCTAATAAAATGTTACACGTGGAGGTTAATGCCTCCCGTAGCTACTGTAACATCAACACCTGAAACTTTCATCTCCTACGTCAATCATGTAAGCATCAACAAACTACCAATGTCCATATAAAAGATCAACCATATACCGAAATAGATGGGTACCTAACCATTATAACCATCATTCTAGTAGGATATCCTTTAGGTACATGGTTGATTCATTTTTTTTTGAACTCCCCCTAAATGTCAAGAAAACTTGAGGTGTTTTAGGTACCTCTTAGAGTCTACAACCAACATGGTCCACTCATAGAGCATCCAACTAACACATGGACCACTCCCACAAGTGTTAGCGACTCCATAATAGTGTTTTTGTACTATACCAACAAGTTTATCCAAATAATCAAGGACACATCACAAAGGGGTATGCATGCCTATCTAGTTCTTACAAAATATTCCCTTTACATGTTAATACTCATGGAGACACTAGGAACAAGCTTTGAAAAAAAAAATGCCTAGTTACCATTATAACACTTCTCCTAAGTACGATCTCTAGGAAAAATACAAGCTTAAATAAAAGGTGTGATTCACATTTCCACATGGCCACTATTACCGCTCTAGGAGGTAACCTACATTTTTCATCTGGCTACACCATTGTAAGCCCAAGGATGCAAGCCAAAATTTTATAAGCTGTGTGGAATATTGTGTATTATGGACTCTTAGACTTGTTAGTCAGCCATGATCAATATTTCTAGACTTCATTCTCACATCCCTTTGTCTTGGATAGGATTGGGGTACTTGAGGTGAACTTGTTGAGACACATGGTCTATGGGAGACAGGTTCATTATAGGAGTGATCACACATTGTAGGGATTATCCGCCCATGGTCATGTGCACCCACATGATCATTGTCTTATAGACTGTATGCATCTATTGGCCATGGTGCATTTATCATTTTCAGTTCTCAACATGGAAATCTCACAAAATTCTCAGCATCTCACATTTTTTCTGAGGCAGTTCACGAATCCTACACAGGATCCCAAATCCGAAAATAGAACAAGAGATCAGATTGATCGTCATCATGTATACTTGACATGCCATGTTGAATTTTTGGAAAAGGGTCAGGTTATATTGATGAAATAACCTCCATGTATGAGCATCCAACAAACCAAATCGTGGCCTCAACCAGTGAATTCCAACTGTCACTAAACCCAGTTGTTGGATATGCCAACAAAACATGGGGCCATATCTCAATTCCATTGTCAAAATTGAAGGATCGATGGTCAATTAAATCCACCCAACCAATGAAGGTTAAATTAAATCAGGAACATAACCCAACCATTATTATTCCAAGGGTCGTGGAGCATATTCAAACCAACCAATGTCCAAATCAACCAAATCAATCATCTTTGTCAATCGTTAGTGTTTTCGAGAAGCTTGTTGGGTCAAATATTAACGTCGGTAATGAATCAAGTGGAAGGAAATGAACGTTAAAGTGAAAATTCAAGCTAAGTGAGTCGATCCACTTATTCAATACAGTCGTTGAATACCACTCTAGTTTATACGTTGAGCCTCTTGGTTAAGTTAACCTCTTTTGTGGGTAAATTTCATAAAAAATATTATTTTTGTTAAGTGACTTTGTCTTCAACATATGGATGACAAGTTAGATATTATATTTTAATGAGAGAGGGAAAACTAGACATTACAATGAAAGATATATAAGGATAGCTTCTCCTCTCTTTCAAGTTGTTGAAGTTTTGTGAGATCATAATGTCATATTTTTTAACTTTCATCTCTTGTGTCTTGTGGATCGATTTCTTTTATGTTTGTGTTTCTTGGTTAATAGATTTTTTTCTTTGTATCAAGATTGCTAGTGGAATTTGTAATAACCAATTTGATCAATCCATTGATGGGATACCTAGCCATGTGGAATAAGGGAACTAGACTCCTCGTATCTTCCTCTTCCTTTGTTGATGTTAGTGGTTCAAATCCAGGTGTTGGACAAACTTCCTTAGAGGTATCTTCAACCGTTGTTGGTTCTCACTCTCGCCAAAGTTGATCCATTTGTTTGGAAACCATCCTTCAAGGAGATTTCCTAGTAAACTCAAGAACAATCATATTCTAAATAGAATTGGGGGCGATTAGTCTTTCGACTCCAAACCCAATATATAGGCATCTTCCAAAGTCGATTTAAGACAAGTTGTGGTTGTGATTACTTGAAGCAAGAGGTAATAAAAAGGTAAAAAGGTAAAAAACTCACCTTCTTCAACCATCATTATTCAAAATCCAAAATCTCTTTTTATTTTTTCTTTTATAAAATATAAAAACAAAAAAAATTCTTACCCTAGCTTTGCATTTCAATTTTTATCTTACAAGCTAGTAGATCTATTGGGGATTTTACTCTAGAGAATTTTTCTACCCCAAAGATAGGTTTTCCCTTGGAATTTGTGCTTCTAACATTGTATTTTACAAGGGTTTTAGTTGAGAAAGTATGCAGGTATACAATATTACAAGAAACATATATGCAGATCTACACTAATTTTCCTCACTTGAAGGGACTATTAAGTAAGTATTTCATCACTTAAACCCTTTCTCCATTTCCAAAATTGTTTGCAAAGATTGTATCATTTATTTTCTAGCTATATCAACTAAATTTCAGCCCCAACAAGTCCCCTTGTTGGCTGGAATTTATTTCTAAGTTTTGATCCTAGGGGATTTGAACCCCAAATTTGTACTGTGATTTTCAGCTTGCTGGAGATCACATTTTATTGCATATTCAAGGCTCTAAAGAATTGGTAATCATTCATATATTGTCACCCTAACCTTCCCATCCACAGATCTGTTGATCTTAAGGGTTAATACACTTGTGGGAGGCCTAAAAAGACCATTCTCTGTGTTGGTTTCTGTGTTTTTTTTTTCATTTTGTAGATTTGATATCTTTAAACATCGAGAAAACACTTTGTTCCCAACCATCTATTATCAGGTACACCAAGCAAATATTCTAGTAAAGTGGTAAGGATATATACATCATCATTTTATATTTGTTTAGTGTTATATTTCTTAATATTTGGGTGAGTTTAGCTTGTTGGTCTAAGTTTACTTTTTAGTTCATTATACCAGAAAGGTTATTTAAATAATTAACTCCTACCTTCATCTAGTGTTTACCATAGGCACTGGTCTGCTGATCCTTGTGGTGAAGTGTTGTTTAGGGAAGCCTCCCAAAGTCCATTAGTGAAGGAGTTTGGCTCAAATAGGGAATAGGCAGGTGTTGTAGTGACATTTGGACACCTACCCTTGTGGTACCTCCATAGCAACCCAAGGACCTTGTCAAGCTACTAGTTTTTTCAATAACAGTCATTGTTTTTATTGAACATCATACACAAACTTTACCTCATTCTTCCATCAACATCCAATCTCCCTTGTCACCACAAGAACTATCATCCTTTGGTCCAAACTCCAAAGAAAAAATCTCTGCTCCATCAAAACATCACCATGTCTTCCTTGTTGCAAACTCACAGTTCCAACTCAGAATTAATCCTGCCATTAATGTGTGTCTTATTCAGCGAGAACAATGTCAATTAATTGTATCTTTCACTGCCACAATAACCAACCAATAGTTATTAACTGTAATAACTCGCTTCAATCTTTAAACCAAAGTATCCATGCTACTCCATTCACTTGTAGGATTGTCATCTTGAATAACATACCAACTAGGAACCAACTGTACATTTAAGTCAAACAATGGTACCACACAGATTGACTAGGAACCTGTTGTCCTCCAGGGTCTAACACCAACAACATAGTTACCAACTTAACAAGAACTCTACAGAGTTCTTGTTTTTTCGGGGGGCTAATTTTTTACCCTGTTTTTAAAAATGGTGCTACCTGTAGCACCCTCCCCGCCAATTTTAGGTGGTTTTTCGATATTTAAAATTTTTTGATCCACAATGTTTCCACATTATTTTTTTAAATGCTTATTTTTCATCTATTTTCAATTTTTTCTAATTTTCTTTTATTCAACGGTGGTTTTAGTCATTTTTTCATGTTTCTTTCAATCTTAAAAATAGTTTTTACCATTTACTTTTTTGAAGTTACATTTTTTCATAGAATTTTGTCTCCTTAATTAATTTATTGTTCCATACTTTTTAAATATAGTGAAAAACATCATTTTTAACACATTGTTTACCTTTACTTCAATACATCGAAAACAATTGTACTTAAATAACACTATTTTTTAATATTTAGCAAAAAAATTCACATTTTATAGTCATATATAATAAAAAAAAACTTATACATTATGGTACATATTCCTTAAAATAAAATGTCAAGTAAAGCATTTTTATGGACATAATTGAACAAAAAAAGTCAATTTTATAAAAAATTATCATTTTCTTTCATATTTTTATACATTTGAAGTAAAAAATGACAACATTTAATAAAATTTTCCAATGTATAGTGATTCAAGTACAAAAAAAACAATAAAAAGATGCATCACAAAACAACAATAGATACATCTTTATTCTTATTTTAAAATCTGAAAGTCAAAACATTACAGTTATAGATCATCAAAAAATTGGAAAATTGAGTATCGTCTTCAAAGGCATCTT
>ML789435.1:520955-534661 GCA_009831015.1 Picea engelmannii
TTGAAGCTTGATTGTACTAATCCTTGTTGTGTGTCTGAATGAAATACTATAAATCTCCAAAATGGTGTTGTTGTAACTTCCGTAAATCCCATAACCACTTTATTGAAAGCTTGGTAAGTATAAGGCTCAGTATCATATCCATTGTTTTGGATATTATAACCATGAGGGATATCCGCAATAACTAGGGAGTAATTTTTTTTAGGAACAATATTTGAAAGTTTTTCACAATCACTTAATATCATTGTATATTGAATAGTGTCGAGCCCATTCGAAATGCAGTGATCAAAGGTGTCATCAAGTTGAACATTTTGAACATCTCTCCTTTCTCTTTCAAACTTGGCTTTTTGAATAAAACTTTTGAAAGTTTCAGGTACTCCATTTGCATTCTTCTTTTGCATCTTTAATGAAACAAACAAACAGATAGTTATATATCTATAACTATTAAAATAGAAATAAATTAACTTACAAATGAATAATATGAGTGTAATAAATCAACATACCTTTTTGAATGCAACAAAAAATTGTTTCAATATTGTTGAAGAGCTTGAATCTGGATAGTTGAGATTAACATCATCCCAACTTTCTTCGTTAAACATCTTGACCATTTCCTATTGTATTCTCATATACACCTTGTGACTAAATAAAATAAAAATAATGTTAAACTAAAAAAAAATGATTTTCTTGTCCTAACATAAATAAAAATAACTCAACAATCTTACTTTTTAAATTCATCACACATTTCTTCCATTGACAATTCTCCCGATCTAACATGTGATAATATAGTTGTGATAAGTTTATCATCCTTCACTCCATGTATTGATCTCCAAGGTGTTATATCCATATCATCTAGAAGATTTTTTTATGTTAGGACCTGTCTTACTTGTGCCACATATCAATGGTTTAGCCTACTTAACTCTCTGAATTTTTATACTAATATTTTCCCATAAGGTGAAGATTTCATCTATCAAATCTCATACATGTCCAATTCTAAATTCCAATTGAAAATAGCTATCCACGGCTCTAAATATATCACTTCCTTTGTGATTTTTTTCTTTTGTATTTTCATCATCAAGTGAGAATCCTATTTCCATACAACATTGCTTCCAAAACTTGACATCAACATTTGATCTCTCCCCATGACATATTTCAGAAAATTAATTATGGATAAATCACACCCTTTCAATGAAAGTCATAGACATTATGTACTCATTGTCTGTGTTATGATCCCATGCCAGTAACTTTACTTCTAAATCTGTTAAAACGACATAAATTATGCATTTGACTATCTCAAAAAGAGGATTATTAGGATATTCTTACATCAATTCTCTTCTAGCCTCTGCAGAATGATTTCCTCCAGCCACATAATATTTGTAGTCAAAAAATTTTGATCTATCAAATTCTTCCCTCGTAGGAACTTCCATTGGGTCAACAAGAACTAGGTAGTCAACCACATGTGCATATGGATTGTACCTAATCAATGATTTCAAATTGTGAATATGCAAGTGATGCGGTTTTCTAATTTGATATTTTTCTTGCGCTTCTGTGGGTTTATAAAGTTGTTTTACATTCAACTAAAAGGTGTGGCCATCATCAACTAAGTTCGTCATCCTCATTCTAATTCGAATGGAATTTTGTGTTGTTTTCAGAATACCATCCTCTAGATCAACACCTGGTGTTATTATTTCTCTGCTACCTTTAGTACTTTCACTATAATACTCTGAGCTAATGATGGCTTCTTGAACATTATCAAAAAAAAAATTCTTCCCCGTATGATTTAAATGTGTTTCGTCTAAATCAATGATTTCTTCATAATCAATAGGAATAGACTCATCATTAGCCATCACTATTTTGTGTTTATCTTGTTTATTTGTTTTGCAAGGAGTGATAACCTCCTTCGGACCAATCTCAACAAAATTTCCATTTGAAGTTTCCTCATTTTCAAATGTAAGCCTTTTAGGATTTCTAGAATGAGGATTTTTCTTTCTTCTTTCATGTTCTTCTCTGTCTACTCATGCAGGTTCAACCTCCATTACTTTTTATTTATTTTTCCTTCCTTCTTGTGTCTTTTCAATATGAAAATCATTGATGACATCCATGATAATATTGTCTGTAGAGTAAATCCCCACTAACATATTTGAAAGTCGTTTAGAAAAATCCTGTAAAAATAAAATATAACATTTTCATGTTAAATAAAATTAAAACATTACCATGATACTACTAATAATAAACAACACAAAAATGAAAATAAAAAAAATTACATTGTTTTTCTCAATGTCATCAACAATCGATGCACATAATTTTGAAAAAAAATCATTCTTGTTATAATTGTTCAATTTGAAACAATATCTAAACTTAATATAAGTTCTTCCTTGTTTGACAAGTGCATAAAAAATATTTGTGCCTTACACCAAACATATATCTCGTATCAAGCCAAATGCCTGATAATTTCCTTGCACATGTTCTAATTCAACACAATACAAATATATATGATTTCTGTTGTTGCCTTGCTTGTCTTTAACAAACCAAGAATATTCAAGTTTGTTTTCACCTTCCACAAATTTCTTCTCTCTAACATTTTGTGTTGCCCTTGATAGCTCAGGTGTTATGCTATCATTTTGTTGCCTAACATTCATGGAGGTTCTAGTTGGAATTTTGGATGCCATTATTGTAGGTCATGATCCAGATATATTCATAGATAATCTCATTTTGTCATTTTCCTATAAGATAAAAAAATAAAATTAGGCCTTTTACATTATAATGAACTAAAAAAAAACATTGAATATAAGAACTAATTTAAAAAAAAAATTAAAAATTTTGACCCATATTTAAAAAGTTTTGACCCATGGAGTTATTAGGCTTATGTAGGGACCATGCCTTGGCCATGGGGGGCTGGGGCGATGCCCGACATCGCCCTAGCCCGGTCAACCCCATGTTCCCATGGCTTGGTCACGGGGCTGGGTGAGCTAGGGCGATGTCAGGCATCACCCTAGCCCCCACAACCAAGCTCCAGACATTGCCCAGTAACAACCATGGGCCAAAACTAAAAAACTTTAAGTAAAAAACAATAAAAAAAAAGCTAAAGTTTTTAATAAAACTATACCTGAATTTGACTTTTTTCTCTTTGTTTTCAAAAAATCTAAAGGATTATGTTGATTGTTTTTGAAAAAAGTCTCAATTTTTTAAAAAGGTTGGGACTTTTTTAGAAAAAATTAGAAAACATCTAAAAACAAATTTAAGGTTTACTAATTTTTGCATGAAAAATTAATGTGATTCAAAGATGATCTTATAATTGTTGTTTTGGTAAATGGTAAGAATTTAAAAAATAACTAACCTATGAAATGTTAGATTCTCCTCGGATGTATTCTCGATGTTTCTCCCTTGTAGCTTGCTCCAAATCCTTTAACGCATACTGCCCAAGATATCACACAATGTAAAAAGATAAAACAAGATTGTGTATATATAACACATATGATATAACTTATTGTTAGTATTGTTAGCACTCAAAAGCCCACCATCAAAATTTTCAAATTTTGTCCAGATCTTTGATTATTGTGTTGTTTCTAATCAAAATTTCATATGTCAAACTTTCATCTACTAGCCTTTTACCTTGTTGTTGCTGACGAGTCTCCTAAGGTTTTGAATACTTCTTGAGTTGATTTGAAATACATCTAGGAGGATAATTTAGTTCTTATCATTACATTCTTATCATAAATCTAGGTTCAACTTTGAGCACTTTTACTTTCATTTGAAATATCAAAATTGGTCTTGCTTTAACCTCTTGAGTCTAGGATTTTATTACTATCCTGAAAAAAAAAAGTGGTTTTGACCTAGATTCAAAAGAAAAGATTTGAGCAGCATTGTTACATGAAGAAGCAAAAGGCTTTTTTTGGCTTTTTAGCTAATTTGGTTTCTTGGGATTTCTATTTTGGCCAAAAAATATTGGGCCCACAGGCCCAATCTCCAATTATCCGAGCCCACAACTACCGATCAAAGCACCTAAACCAACACATAACACAAAGCCCAGCGCCAAATGCCAAGCCCTTGAGGAGGAGGAGCCTACAAGGATTCCTTTGTGCACAACACATCGAAATAATTTGGGACCGTTGGCATTCATAACAACAAACTTTTTCTTTTTTCCGATCAATGTGGGATATCCTTCTTGGATATAAATAAAAACGTAGAGCATAACAACCAGCTGCCAATTGGAGAGGTCCATGCCTGATGCCCTGTTCGACAACATTTTCACCAAGTGTCATGGGAAGATCCCATGAGGGCTTTGCACAATGCATTGATACACCAAGTGTTAATATTTAAATGCTAACAACCCTGTGCATCATGGAGTTTTTTTTCTTGAGATAGACAATATATAGGAGCACCAAACTAAGGAGAAATAGTAGTTTTTAGAGACAAGCACCCAGGTGTCAAGACGGTTGTCGAGTGTCAAAGAGGATGTCGAATTGGTATCAAAATCTAGAGTGGAATCGCCAAATTTCGAGCATATTTCACCAAGTGATTAAGTTTGTCTTGTTACACCAGTGCTTGCTTATCAGTGCATGGTGAGAAAATATGATAGAGATGCCATGAGTTTCTTGTTCGAAGCTATGGAGCAAGCCTAGAATGGAACCAATGTGGTCCTTTTAGTATTGTTGGAGCACAACTTGCAATGTAAATTATTGCTAAGGAAATTTTAGTTACAATAATTGACCATGAGCAAGGAACTAGGGAGGACTACTTCACCAAGAATCCAAGGACTGTGCCTCCATGCATAAAGTTAACCTGGAAACTAATGTTGATTGAATAGTTTCCCATTTCTTTTTTTTGGCAGATGGATTGGATATTTTTCATATGACACTATAAGGGTATTAAACAAAAGTCTGATGAAATACTAGAGGACACGGTTAGAAACCAAGAGAAGCTTACCAATGGGCAGTTGCAAAGCTACACATTTAATGCATATGATATAAATCAGATTATTATGAACCTTAAGTCATCATATCTTGCAACTACATATGTTTGGGAAGATATGGACATTCGATAAGGATGCAAAAGTGATTGTTAACGCTCTATAAATTCCCAAAGGTTTTCAGAGTAGAAGAAATTTACAAGAGGTAACTTTATCCAACCACTTCGAAACTAGAATCTAGCCCTACCAGCTTAAGAGAGGGATGTCTCTATATGATTTAGATATGTTTTAACTTTGAGATATTAGGCTAGTTAAATAAAATAATATTGAAAGGTTTGTTGTTGTTTTTGTTGAGTTGGATGAAAAGGGATTTACGCCTCCATTGGGCTATGGGGTCTGTATTATAAAGATAGAGATCCAAACATAAACTAAAAGATACTTTTCATAGGGCAAGATAATGCATTCATTGGATTCTTTAGCAATAAAGTGATGGATAGCAGAAAAGATGAGAATATCAAGTAAAGTAAAGAAGCATTTAAGAATTTATTCACTGTAATATCAGAAATATAAACATAAAGATCTTTCAAAGCCAGAAACAAGGTATACAAAGGTAAATCCTACAACATGCATTACTTTTAAAATATTAGATTAGAAAAAAATATGACAACTGAGAAAGAAGAACATTTAACATAGAAAAGAAAACATCACCAATGAATAACACATGAGAATCATGTGAAACGTCCCTTTGTATTAATGGAAGATCTCTTGATAAAAATTATAGTCTTTCTAGCTTACAGGGCGTAAAGATCAACCCTCGGTACTTCAAAGTTTGAAGTATTTATAATAAAAAATTACATACGATCCCATCATTAAAGATTAGGACGTGGAAAAATATAAATTTAGCTAACTAACTCAACAAGATAAAAAAATTTAGGAACTGTTTGATTATGTGTTGAAACTTCATGCTGATTTCTGGGGTAAATCATTGGTGAGGCCTTTGCATGACCTCGTCTAACTGGATAACTAACTAGGCTTGGACACCTCATCTCCTACTCGATTAGATTGCAAAGCTCTTCCCATCGAAGGTGACTGGGAACGACGACTTTGAGTAGTCTTCGGTATACTTCATCCTGCATCTCTGAATATTTGGAAAAAGTTGGCTTGATGATGAAGATGTACCAGATCTCATGCTGTATGTTGATGTATAACTGTAAAGCTTATAAGAAGGCCTTGCCTGTGATACTGCCCTGTATTCCCGATAATTTCGAGCTATCTTTAGCCACAGTGGCTAGTTTCTTTTTATAATCAGAAAGAGTCATTAACTTGTCATTTATGACTCTTAAACCAGGAAGGCCTTTCTTCTGCAGAGCTTCAATTTTGCTGAAAAATCTTTGCACTCCTATGTCCATGGTCTAGACCTTTTCCTCCAGTTGTAGCATCAATCCTATTTTTTTCAAGACCCTCTTGACCTCAAGGATGGTCTCTGTCCTATCTTCAATTTTCAAATCCTCTAACTCTTCTCTGGTTTTTGAATTCATAAATTTAATTATCTTAATGGATTATGTGGGCATCTCTCCCAATTCTCCTCTTATTTTCTCAATAGCCTGCTTGCTTCTTTGCACTAGTTCATTTTGCTCGAACATGATTTGTACCATAGGCCATATTTCATTTATGGACTTGGTGATATCCATCTAGACACTTTCCTTGACCTCGGCAAGTGTTTTTCCTGCCACTGTTTTCTTTTGAAGCTGTTGCAATTCCTATTTGAGCTTGTTTGATATTTGTTTCTCCTTGGAGTAGCTAGTTTGGTAAGAAGACTTGCGTTCTTGAAGGTTATCAACCTCCTTTTTAAGTCTGTTAATCTTTGTCTCTTGCAAATTCATCTCTTCCATGGATTTCGCCAGTTCTACTGTCTTCTCCAGAGTTGTCAGTGGAGTTGTTGAGGGAATTTCTGCTACAGATGTTGTTCTTACTCCTATGAGTGGAACTGCGCTCAATGGAATGACTTCCATAGGCTTTGACTGTTCCTTCTCTTTCACTAGCCTTTCCAATTCTGCTTCCATTTCTTTCAATTGTGCATTATGTTCCATGATCAACTTGAGCATCTCATCCTTTTCCCTTTCTATCTCAGCTATCTCCTTTGCATGTGCATCTTCCATTGGTGGCAGTTTCAACTGTTTCCTCAAAGATGCTATATCGACATTTTTCTTTTTAAGCATCTCCTCGACTGCTTTCACATTCGAGGGGTCATACCCGATCTTGAGGACCAATTCTTCCAACATATTAATTCTGCTATCCTTTGCAAAGGATGATATCTTTTCCAATTTCAGTTGTGTCTGGACATTGCTCAGAGATACTTGTAATTTAGTGGCCATAGTAGAAGCATTTTCCAACGTGGAGAAAACCATTTCTCCATTTTTCCTGTGCAGATCCATTTGATCAGCAAGATGCACATCTCTAGTCTGAAACTCGAATGTTTCCCTTTTGTAATCGGTGATTACTTTCAGGTCTAGCACCTGTTCCTACAAAAATGCCATGTGCATTCTACCCTCTTCTGTATCGAATGTAGACAGCAGTCTGTGTTGTGTCATTGATGTCTGTTTCCAAAATTGAGCATAAGTGTTATTGGTCAGCGTCTAATTTTTCTTTTTGATCGGGTCATACTTCTCAAAAACACTCAACTTTGGTCCTATTTTGCTCGGTTGGTCAATTGGTGGAGTATCTGTGGGCTTCTTAGAAAAAACTGTCGACATGATCTGCTTGTTGCTTGTGCTAAGAAGCAACTAATCATCCTTCATAGTTGCAGTGGATTGGATTCCCTTTTCACCAGTCGTGTCAAGTGCATGATTGGTTTTTGGCCTTTTGGTGTGTAATTGGAAATCTTCAACCAAAACTTCGGTGATGGAAGGTGAAGTATCCTTCCTGGGTATTTTCTCCTTGGGAATCTGTGGTGTAGTAGTCTGTGAGATGATGACCGAAGGGTCTTGTTGTTCTATCTCAACCAGAGTGTTCGGCTCCCATGCTGTTTGATTTGCAAATTTTTCTATCTCAGGCTTGGGTGTATGAATATATGGAACATTCTTATTTTTAACCCTCATCTCAAAAATTATCCCACATGGATCATAGTGCCATATGAAACTAACCTGAAACTTCATTTCTTTCAACAGTCTGTCTGCTTCCTCCCCGGTACCTCGGCTATTACAGATGAAAGACCCTATTTTCCCTTTAATTCTAAGTTGTTGTTTCTTTTTCAGAGACACACAATGTATGTCATTTGAGTTAATCATTTTCCTTACATATTCTAGGGAAAATATCCTCATGGGTAGATACTTGGGCAATTTGTATGGAGCCAACTCACATCCATATACTCTGATCTCGGTGTGGTTTTGGTAAAGATACCAACCTCCAATTTTTTCAAGGTCTGAGAGGTGCAAGATCCTCTGAATATCCTCATTTATTCTCGGTTCAGGTCTTCCACTGAGCATGCTCACCATTGGATGGTAGAACTTCTCGATAAACTGTTTGAAGATGAATTCTGTAGAATTTTGTCTAAGTAGTGAAGTCCAAGATGTTACCACCTGCGGCCTCCCATCCTTGTCCATCTTCTGCATTGAAAAGGAGAATCTGTATGCTTGAAAGAAAGTGAATATGTAGGTCAGTATTGAGGAATACCAGAACATGCCCTCTGTGGAGAAATTTGAAAACTGTTCATGAATATTGTTCGACAGGAAAGTGTTGTAATTGAACTGAGTGGTGGGTCTTTCTTTTGTGGAGAAAATGGACAGAAAGCCCAATATGGGTTCATCCACCCATTGGTCAGAAAAATACCCCAACAGATCACAGAGCGATGAGATGACTTGGTTTTCCTTCTCTGAGAATAGGGATGAAGGGTACGGAGGATTTGTCTTGGGGAGCTGAGCGGCCTGTGGGAGGAAAAGTTCGAAAATATGGGCTCTCTGAGGGAAAGATAGCTTCTAGTAAATCTCTGTTATGACTTCGAGATTAAACAGTGAGGCAGATTCAACTCTGGTTATCTGTATCATTTGATCGATGGCCTTTGGTGTGATAAAAAACAAAGTTTCTCCTGATGAAGACACTATGGCTCTCTAGTCGGGGATGTAATGGGCCTGGCATTTGAGGGCGAATTCAGGGAAATGGTGAACCTAGGGGAAAAGATACAGAGGAACGTTGGATTCCTAGAGCCCAATTTCATTGCTCTGATCTAAGAAGATATCCTTTAGCCATGACTGTAAATCCACGAAGTCAAATTCACACATGGTGTCTGCGATTAAATGATCTTTGTCGGCCAAATGGATCCTGGCGAGGTCAACAGGAGGCGGGAGGAAAGGATTTTCCTCGGCTTCTGCTTTCTTAGATTTTGGTGCCATCACTATGAAAATACGTGCAATTCAAACAAATGTTAGTGGGGATGACTGTGGTTTTGGATGATTGACTTAAACAGAGAGAAAATGGGGAAAAATATTCTCTGGTGCAATGACAAATTAAATAATGGGAGAATGAAGGGAAAAGGTAGTTTTGAGAAAATGGATATCCATTGGGTGCGGGAGATAGCTCAGTAGGCTAACGGATAAATTAGCCTATAATAAATTGCCAATGGGTCTTTTGGAGCGTGAGATGCCAGGCGACAATGAATGACAAGTACAACTGGGTGATGTGGAGGGTGTTGATCAGGACTTGAGCATGGTGAAGGGACTTGTAACAGGTGAATAGAGGGGAATGGATTGACAGAGTAATGATATGTGATCTTTAGGGGAAAACGTGGAAAATGATGTCATGGGGTGACGAGGTATGTCAGACAATGATAAGTGGTAAGTGGTGGGAGTCTGGACCAATGGATTCCTGCCACATAGAGAAAGGGGCCCACTAGAAAAACACTCCATTCTGGACCCCCCCCATTAAAACTAGACTGGTCGAGGGGTCCAAAAAACACCATCAATCATCCATCAGTGCGCTTGCCCCTGGACCATAGATCTGTGTGCAATGTTTAACCAATATTCCAGACCCCCCCCCCACCATTAAAATCAGAATGGTTGGGGGGGTCTGGAATTCAATCTCGACTGTGGATCCAAATGCATATGCCTCAACGATTCAGATGTGTGCCTTTGTTATACAAGGTTCCGGACCCCCCCCCCCCCCCCCCCCNNAAAGGTAGAATGGTCAGGGGGGTCCAAAAAAACTTGTCAACCATAGATCTAGGGGCCCACTCTTCAACCATTCATCTATGTGTTGTCTTTACTCTGTGAGCGCAAAGTTATATTTGCTCTGAAAACTTAGGATAAGTGCATTATGTGGGTTTGCCCAAGCTTTCCCTATTTGTATCACCATGGGGGTTAGACATCAAACTTTTAAACATCAAAGATATGGTTCAACATCGATCATCATGCATGTTTTATTGAGATAAAGCAAACTACCCTATGTTCTAACCTAATTACCTATGACATTTAGCCCAGATTATAATGTTGGACTAAGAAATTAGTCTATCCTGGGGTTATTTGACCAATATTAGGCAGTTTGGTCAAATTTATTCACTAGCTAACCTAATTCTCTTGGCTAAGATTAAACAGTTTAGCCAAGCTTATTCACTATTCCTATCAACAT
This sequence comes from Picea engelmannii, assembly GCA_009831015.1. Classification (NCBI taxonomy): domain Eukaryota; kingdom Viridiplantae; phylum Streptophyta; class Pinopsida; order Pinales; family Pinaceae; genus Picea; species Picea engelmannii. The sequence goes on from ML789435.1 coordinate 531,478, forward strand.
CAATTTAAAGGACTTGGCCATGCTTAAACTGTATGGACCAAATCATTGGTATTGCATGGGGCTCTATTGAATTTCTTTTATGCCCTCTTTTATTCTTTTACTTTTTTTTTTTTTTTGCTTTCCTTTTTTCTTTCTTTTCTTTTTCTCAAATTATTTACAGAATGGAAAATCATTTGACAAACAAAAAACTAAAGTGATAACATTTCAGTCACCAGTTGATCCTATAAATTATAGGGTTATAACAGTGACAATGTTGGGTTTGGTACCAAGTATGGCATAGTCCTGTAAGCATATTGATTGTGTTGCTAGTCATAACTAGTCAAGTATTCAATGCTTGGCATCAAATGTTGATGCATATCAATCACTAATGGGAAGAGCCTTTTAAAAATCCAGGGAAGAAGTCTGAGCCTGAAAGCTAGAAATTCTCTTGGCCAATTCAAATTCAATGTTCATGCTCCAGACATGCCATTCATCTGAGAGATCAATGTGAAACGCTTGATGGGATATTTATGAAGGAACTTAACTATGTAAATTCCAAGGAAGAAAGACTAAGTCTATAAGTTAGGAATTATCTTGACTAATCCAAATGCAGAGTCTGTCTTCTGAAACCTTGGACAGTGTCAATATTAAATGTTCAGACCTGAAACATACAAAGTGTTGGATCATGTTGTCATTGATGCCAATGGTTTGATTGATTGATTTCAAAGGATTGATTGATTGATGATTGATGTAATATAATATGTATTTTTCTTGATGAGAATGCATAGATGAATATGGATCAATGAGTTGTCATTGGTACATGATGAAGATGGATCGTTGTGGTTTCATTGGTATATGATGCATTGTTGGAAAAATGTATAGATGAATCATTATTGTCTTATCATGATTGATGAGGTGCACAAATGGATGAACTCCAAAGTGGTCCCCTTATAGTGAAATCCCTCATGGGAAGATGCTTTGCGAATTGAGTTATCCTAGAAGAATGGTTGGAGGAGCCTTGGTCTCATCATTTTCTTATCATGATTGATAAGATGCACAAATGAATGAACTCCAAAGTGGTCCCCTTATGTTGAAATCCCTCATGGGAAGATGCTTTACGGATTGAGTTATCCTAGAAGAATGGTTCAAGGACCCATGCTTGTATGTGGAATAATGAGATGAAGATCAAGGAAATTGTTGGTAAAACTATCCTAGATGGATGGTGCCTGTCATTCCATTTCCAGTGGTATGTGGAATGTCACATAACTCCTTATGGTTTGAGAGTTATGGCCTTACAAAGATGAAGGACCCCCACATGAAGGCTTGAAGCCCCCAAGGTCAAAGAAGTCAAAGTGACCTAAAAGAAGAAATCATTATTTAAATGATAAAGTAAAGTGACAAGGTCAAGGTGAATTATTTAAATAATAAAGAGAAGTGACAAAATCAAGAAATGATAAAGTAAGGTGACAAAATCAAGATGGAATATTTAATGATAAAATATTGGAGACCCTTCTATTTATGGAAATTCGTTAACCCTAAAAATAAAGAAAATAGGTTAAGTGACCTAGAAATGGGTTAAGTGACCTAAAATAAGAAATAATTATTTAAATGATAAAGTAAGGTGAAAAAGTCAAGGTGAATTATTTAAATAATAAAGAGAAGTGAAAAAATCAAGAAATGATAAAGTAAGATGAGAAAATCAAGAAGGAATATTTAAATGATAAAATATTCGAGAAATTTCTATTTATGGAAAGTGATTAACCCTAAAATAAGGAAAATAGATTAAGTGACCTAGAAATGGGTTAAGTGACCTAAAAATGGGTTAAGTGACCTAGAGGATGAAAGTATAAATAAGATAGCAATGGTCTCTTGTAGATCATCCTTTTTGTGGATCAATGGAGAGCTTCTTGTGAGAATATCTTTTGGAGTATTGATGGAGAGCTTCTTGTGAAAGATTCTTGAGCTTTTTTTGTGTGGAACACTTGAGCATATTGAATATCTACAGGTGACTGAGGTAACCAAGGATATATAAGCTGAATTTTAGAAGGAAGGTGAAGACAAGAGGGATGTAATTGAAGGGAGGATAAATTATTTTGATGATGCTTTCTAAGTTATGTTATTTACAGGTCATTTCACCATTTTCGCTATAACATTTTGTCTATAATGATTTAGAACGTGAAATTTCTATTCCATTGATAAAACATACCCAAGTATCTATGGTAAAAACTTAATCTTGTGGGTCATTGTATTTTGGGACTTACACTCCGTGGAAAATAGGGTTTGTGGCTAGTCCTGAAACTTGTCAAAAACAGGTGTTTCGGGTAAAAAACGTCATAACTTCTTCATAATAGATCCAATTGCATTGAGACCAAAAGTGTTGGTTAGGGTACAGTATTTAGTATGTTTTGTAATAGTTTTAGATCAATTCAACAAATATTTTGTGGGGAACGCTCTACAAGGTTGCTCTCTAGAATAAGCCAGAATTCAGCAAGGTATGCCATGTTTGCTACAACTCCTTTTCTAAGAGGTTTCAAGTAGTGCCAACTGGATGAATTGCATAAAACACATTGAAGAACATTTTGTATAAGTTTCATATCTTTATTCATTACAGGTACAAAGTTATGAATATTTAAAGTTGTGGTTGTTGACTAATCCAAAATTAGTCATGGTTTAGACAAGTAGTTGATGAGTTGGCACATACATGAGGTGTATAGTTGATGATGTTGGTACATATTGATGATTCACTATTGATGATTAGTCTACACATTATTGGTATATACTTGGTACATGTTGGATGCACTTGTTTATGGTACAGGTCGATTACAAGTTGCTTGGCACGAGTTGGTGCATGGTTGATGCACTTGTTTATGTTGACAATTTGATATCTATTGAGGATTGTTACCTCATCTTAGTTGGTGATAAGAATTTAAGTTGAATCTTGCATATAGAGATGGTGCTCTTATAGAGTTGTACTCTATCCAGTTGTCGCTGAAAAACCCCCAGATTGAAGTCCATAATAAAAGGAAAAATTGTACATACATCTTGTGTTCTTTGTGTTCCTTGTGGAGATGATTTGTGGATGATATGTTGTTGATATGTATTCACATATAACTGATTATAAATGACAGAAATGAGTAATGAACAAATGTTGAATGTTAACTAAGGATTATTTGTGTAAGAGGGAGGTTTTGGGAAAAAGATCACC
>ML789435.1:582876-599000 GCA_009831015.1 Picea engelmannii
AAAAAAATATAGTAAAACACCTTCACCCAAAGCACTGAAGAACGTACCCAAACAGCTAAAAGACTAGAACCCGAATGAAACCCTTATTTTCGAAATTCCATACTTGAAGATAAAAAGCCCATTTTCGCCATTAAGAACAGCATAATAACCCACAACATTTAGATTACAATTCTTCTAGAAAGCTATCAAAATCATAAATGAAAGACATTACAGACCTTGTAGGTGTTGTAAATAGTGTTTCCAAGGGTGGCCATATACACCAAGCTTAGCTTCCGTATTAAACCAGCTCTGCAAATTTGTTTCTATCTCGATATCCGGGGAGTTATTTGCTGATCTTGGAGATAAATGATTTGCTAATAATATTAATATTGAGCAAGAGGGAAGGAGAAGTCCATACCAAATGACCCAAGAAGCTTAAGCAGCTAGCTGAGCTAAGGTGTATGAAGGATCTCTTGCTTCTTTTTTATATATCAATTACCAGATCAGCAAAGAACGCCCCCGGAGACCCTGAGAGAAACAATTGTAATTGCCTTGGGTTGTAACTCCAAGAACAGCACGATCTGAGTAATGAAGCTCATCCTTTCTTCTGTGAAGAGCTTTCTGGTTGAAAATGTTGGTTGGCATCAAGATTAATATCCTACGCCAACCAACAGTCGGTCAAAATAGTATTCTGATTCCTCCGCGTTTTTGTACGATCAGTGGCCTTTTCAACACAGTGTGTAAGAAGCAGCTGCGACGAACTAACTTGGCAAATATTTGAAAAATTAGGTACTCGAAGATTAAAACGAAAAGTTAATTTGTTTTATGTGTGTGAAGGAGGAAAATTTGTCTTACAATTTTCTTTTCCTCTCTTCTCAACAGTGAGATCTCAATCTCAGCTTTTCTTCTTAAAAAGCCATTCTCGCACTCTTTTTTTAATATTATAAGATACATTTATCTTACAATTTTCTTTTCCTTTAAGAAAATTTGTCTTACAATTTTCTTTTCCTCTCTTCTCAACATTGAGATCTCAATCTCAGCTTTTCTTCTTAAAAAGCCATTCTCGCACTCTTTTTTTAATATTATAAGATACATTTGTCCCATATGTTATCACTATTTTCTAACATTATAATTTGCATTTATTTTTTTATAATAGGTGGAGTATCCACTAAATTTCAAAAGTACTGACACATTTTATATCAGAAATCTCAAAAACATTATAAATTTATTATAATTTTACTCTCGTTTAAATGATTAAATTTATAATTTATATTTTAAGTAATTAATTTTATTTATTTATATATATATGTAAAAAAATAAAAAGGACAAATATGTTTTCTTAAATTTTAAAAGATATAATACAAAATGATCATTAAATCAAAACAAAGAGTATATTTACCAACATTTTATAGTATCCTTTTTATATGGAGATAATTACAATGGAGTGATGTCTCTGACTAACATAATGCTTGAGTGGTTGTGGTATGAATATGATTCTTCTTATCCTCTTTCTCATATTTGAGTGGTTGTTGTATGAATACTATTCCTCTTATCCCCATTCTCATATTTTTATAAGATAAATATATTTATACTTCAAGAAATTCATTTTTATAAGTTTGGAAATTTCCATTTTTGCAATTTTTTTTTGGATGAAATGCACATCTAAGGAAACCAGTTGGATAAGAGTGAAGTCCACAATGTTCACGAAGGTAGCCAACGAAGGGATTTGACCTTGTGATAATCTACTAGTAAAAAGCACTAGACCTAACCCACCAACTACTCCATAAACAATTTATAATAAATAACCTTGAAATTAAAGTACAATACACTTTATCTTATCATCCTTTTAAAAGTCAAGCTTCCACCCAATGAGAGTAAAGCAATCTTATCCTCTTTTTAGAAGTCAAACTTCCACCCAATGAAAGTAAAGCTATGATCATATACTTAATGTACAGACACATGCTAATTAACATGAAGAATAAGAAAGTTCCTATCTAAGTTTCAAACATTAGTAAAAATCAGTAAGGTTTGAAAATCAGTTGGACTAGACATCAAATTTCTTTACTAAAACATTATGGGTAATGGAGAAGGCCCTAGAACATTATGGGTAATGGAGGAGGATGCCTTGCAAGATATCAATATGTTAAAAGTACTATCATAACTAAGTTTAAAATAAAAATGTGGAGTAATATGAACACTAAGATTAAGATAAAGTTGAATTACTACAAAGAAATCAGTAGCCTCAAGTTCAAAAAAGAAAATAATTATCACAAAGAGAAAAACAAATTTCCATGAGCTTCATAGTGAAAGAAGACATTGGAGAAGACCTGAAACACCTTGGTACAAAAGAATATGTAAAATATATGAGAGAAATGGTGTACAAGATGAAAAACATTTTTTCTTGGAATGTACAAAAACATTAGATCTATTTTTCAAAACATTTATAATAAAACTCAACTCCACATTTTGTTAACTCATATAAATGAAAGGGTACTCAAATTTTCATTTCAAAATTATTCGATAATAGAAACAACTTTATAAAGCAAAATAATTAATATAAGTTTATACCTTTAATACAATAAAGTTGGTCTTGGTAAACGGTAATCATCATCATTACAATGAGGTTAATGTGTCCATATTTAATATTATAGACAATCATTAACACTATTCAATTTAGTTACTTCGGAGGAGTAAACAAGTGAGGAGCTATATTAACTTCCTAATTTTACCAACTTGACAAGCAATTGTTAATAAACTTGTATATAATTATGAATATAAAAGAAATATTTTTTTATTACTAATTAAACAATAAATTGTACAACTATGTACAAACATTAAAAATACATTCTTTATAGCATAGTAGACTATTAAGTGTTTACAACTGGTCCAAGTTTGATCACCAGCCCATTTTTGTATAAATTTTATTATGAAAATCCTTGAGGCAACATGTCTTTAGGGATTTAGATCCTAGTCCAACAAAGATTTAGGTAGTTTGGTGTATAGGGATTTAGATCCTAGTCCAACAAAGATTTAGGTAGTTTGGTGTAGTTTTGAGTATAATAGTATGCATAATACTACACTTCTGCCTTATTTTGCATAAATTAATTTTACATCTCTACACTAACACGCTATCATATTAATGTGACATAAATTTATGTGGAGATTATGTCTACATTAAACCTCCCCTTTATTAAGTTTAGCGTTTAAAGAAATGATGTTCTAATGGTTGAGGTTAAATAGTAAAAACTTTGAGTTATAATGATAGAGACTCATGTCAAATTTTATAAACAATTTATATTGAAGTTTTTTATTCAAGAATTAAATCCATTTAGTAATAAAAACAAAAATATTTTGAGAAATAATTTTTATATTTAAAATAAAATAAAGTATTAAACCTTATAAAATTGTTAATATTGACTTATCAAGTTGGTCAAAGTGAATAGTTAATATAATTTTTAATAAGATTCAAATTTATATAGATAGAGTTTTCAAAACGCAAAAAAGTTGGGAACATGGATAGGAATGTCTAGTGTGTGTGTGTGTGTCGCGTGAGTTTATGGAATACATAAATATTGAGAATATGGATACAAGTGTATGGTATTCCTAGAAGTTTTGCTCAAATTTGCAGGAAACATCATGTTGGGAGCGACAATATTATATATTTAAAAAATATAAAAAATATCCTAGACTACAATGTATCTAGACAATGATACATATAGGCTACAAGACTACAATGATTGGTGTGTTGATGTAATTATATTTCAATTTATAAGTTTCTTGAAGGTACTACTTAACCATGTTCATATTACATCCATAGTACATGAACACACCACACACATATTTGGCTAAACTAAGAACTAAAAACTGTAATATAATGCCAATAATGGAATGTTCTACCTCCTAGCAATGCCTGGAATCTAGTATTTATTTCAATCAAAATGTAGGTCATTCCTGAACTATTTTGCATCCTAGCAATGCCTTAGATTTTTAGTATAAAAAATTATTTCAATCGAATTGGAAGCCAATCTAGGATAGCTCTACATCCTAGTATATGTTGGAATGTTATATAGTATATACTATATAGTATATTAGACTTTACTACTTTATTATATTCAATTGTTCAACAAGTTACAAATAACAAAACTCACCCACTAGTATCTATAACTAAAGTCTAGAAAAAAACTTCAAATATGTTATGGCTATTACTATTAGGCTTTAGTAGACCTCATAAGCAATTAAAATAGCAAAACCACACAACAAATTTAGGAAACCATGCAATAGAACTTACAACACTACAGGAAATCACATAGCAGAATTTAGTGGACAAGCATAACAACATAATACCTTTCAAACAATGATAATGATAACAAAAGTATTAGATTTGAAAATGACAAATGATGGTAGCTGCTCACGAATTCTCACAATGTTGAGATGATGATCCGAATTGGATATTGACAAATGCTTGTAAATTTTGTAAATAAACATGTTTTGTTTTATTTCATTTTATTTTGTTTTTTGGAACAATGGGAAGGTGAAATGAACAACTATGACGATTGGACTTCCAAAGGAAACCCATTAAAACAATGAGGGTTGTAGTGAAGAAAGGGGGAGATGAAGGAGAATTGGGGAGAATTGTGGCATAAATGAAAGCACGAAGAGGGAAACCTACTTGAAGTTTGGTGGACAAAAGAGTTATTGAGCCTGTCTACAAAAAGCGAAGGTTTCTTTGAACCATGGCCATCTGCAACTTGTACTATCAGTGAGTAAAAATGCACAAATGTTTTGTACATATTACCCTATTGGAATTATCTCTTGAACTTGATAAAAAAATCTCCGTTGAATGTGAAATTTGTATGTAGTTGTTTTCAATTTTGTGACTCTGAATATATATGGAGTTCTGGTTTGAGTTGGATTGGTTATTGGAATGGTGTGGCACATTACGAATGCATTTCTCATTAATGGGAACACTGACAAAGATTAATTTGTGATTTTGAACCATACACTTGGTTGAATCAGAGTCAAATTTGGACTAATCTACATTCATTTACTCATCTACATTTGGAGGTCCCATGTAAGATCGATTCATCTATTTTGACACAACTATTATCCCTGACAGTTCTCATTCCATTGGGAAATGCTACAAAAGAAGGAAACCAAAGGAATGTCAGTGGTTGGAGGTGGAATTGGGACAGAAAGAGGCATCGTGTTTTTGTTTTTTTGTCTACAAGAAGAAGCTTAGCCTTTAAAATCCGGTATAGGTGCGCACTGTGAGTCTTTTGGTGGTTGTTAGATGTCATTGACATTTGACAGGACATTGCCAAATTTAGAAAGGCTATTTGTGGGAAAAGACATGTAGTTTTCCTAGCAAGATTTTGTTGGCTCGAGAATGAGAAAAAAATTTCACATGCTGTTGGGTATGTGTTGTATTCTTTGCATGTGTGTGTGTGGGTGTGTCAAATTCGACAACTGCATTTGATGATCCCAACTTTCTTTGCTCTTTGTGTCGTGTGCATCGGGTGCTTTCCTGGGTGGTCCTAGGATTTGCCCCCACCCTAGTTACGTGCAACATTCGGCTCTAGGGTAGCACCCCAAAATAATTTTTTGGGCGTTTTGTTTTGCTATTTTAGCGGATTTTGCTATTTTTAGCGGTTTTGTAAATTAATTCTGGATTAAGGGATTAAGGTTTTGGTAGCTACATAATACCTAAAATATTGTATATATTGTATTGTGAATGGTGAAATTAATACAATGAAGAATTGAAAGGTGCGACACCAAGGAAGGTTGATTTTCTCCTTGTTAAGGGTTTCCGGTGTAGTATTTGTGTACTATGTGTATGAGCCATTGATTAATTTTTGGTTTTCTTAAGAATCTATATGAATTTATTTACTTCACAGGTTTAAAACTTACATTTGGTATTAGATCCATTTTTGGCTTCAGGGGAACGCCTTTGTTGTTGAGGGTTTGGATCGGTCTTGATAGATCAAGTTTATCTTGGGTTTGTGATAAACCTGGGTTCAATGGGATATTTTGCAATGGTGATTCGAGTGTAGAAAGAGGAATGGCGAGATATTCTAGAATCGAGATAGAGAAGTTCAACAATAAAATATTTGAGCTATGGAAGCTCAAGATGGAGGACCTTCTTGTAAACAAAGAACAATGGATCGTTGTGGATCCTGGTACACAACCTACTGGTACGTAGTCTAGTGGCATACATCTATTGGTACACAATATTCTGGTACACAAACTACTAGTACACAACCTACTGGTATGTCGAAGGAAGATTAGGAGAAGTTGGATAGAAGAGAAAGGAGTATTATTCGACTCTGTCTAGCAGATTAGGTGTTGTTGAATGTCTCGGGAGAATCTACAACCAAGGAACTATGGGATAAGTTAGGGAATTTGTATCAATCAAAGTCCCTGGTAAACAATTTGTTTCTTCGAAAGAAGTTGTATCATCTTAGGATGGAAGATGGATATTCTGTGACAGAACATCTAAATGCCTTCAATACTCTGGTAAATCAACTTGTCTCTGCTAATATTACAATTGCAGAAGAAGATAAGTGTATCACTTTGTTATGTTCTTTGCCAGACTCTTGGGATAATCTGGTTGTAGAAATTGATAGTACCACTCAATCTACATTGAAGTATGAGGATGTAGTTGCATCCTTGTTATCTGAAGAGATGAGGTGGAAAAGCATGGATGGTCAGAGCACATATGCTTTATTTGTAAGAGTTCGTACCCAAGACAAGAATCGTGGTAAGTCTTTGGGGGGGAGATCTAAATCTAAATGTAGATCTAAGTCTCCATAAAAATATTTGAAGAAATGTTGGAAGTGTGGTAAAGAAGGGCATTATAAGAAAGATTGCAAGTCTAAGAAGGTTGATAAACAAAGGGGATATGATAATGCCCCTTCCACAGAGGCAAAAACCTCCACTGAAGAAGGAGGTGATGTTTACCTGGCATCTACAGGTACACATGTAGACCATGGTGTATGGTTGATCGAATCGAGTGTGTCATATCATATGAATCCTCATAGGGAGTGGTTCTGTGAATATGAAAAATACGATGGTGGTGATGTATTCGTAGGAGATGACTCAACATCCAAAATCATGGGACGTGGAAGGGTTAAGTTGTTGGTAAAAGATGGAAGGATTAGAACTCTCCTCGGGGTTCTGCACATTCCAAAACTAGCCAGGAGCTTAATATTTGTAAGCAAGTTGGATGATGCAGGTGTGGACACTGTATTGAGAAAGGGAACTTGCAAAATGGTATGAGGAGAAATGGTGTTGATGAGGTGAGTTTGGTGTGGAACTTTATACAAGTTGTTGGGAAGCACTTATACTAATGGGTGTAACAGTTTTGTTGTCGCTGAGTGGAGAAACAAAGAAGAAAAGACCAATATTGTCCATGGAAGGAAGACCATGTTGTGGCATCAAAGACTGGGGCAGAAAGGTATAGTCCACCTAATTTTCGTTCTAATTTTGCTCTATCTATTACTAATGATGATCCCAGAACTGTCAGGGAAGAAGTGAATTCAGAGGATAGTAAACTCTGGAAGAAGGCCATGCTTGAAGAAATGGATTCTTTGGATAAGAATGAGGCATGGGATCTAGTTGAGTTGCCAGTGGGAAAAAATTTTGTTGTTAACAAATAGTTGTTTAAGAAGAAGTTTAATGCAGAAGGAAAAGTGGAGAAATACAAAGCTCAGTTAGTAGAAAAAGGTTATTCCCAGGTAGAGGGAATTGACTTTGGTGAGATTTTTTCTCCTGTTTCCAAGTTAACCTCTATTAGATTTCTTTTATCCATTGTTGCTTCTTTTAATCTTGAAGTGGAACAAATGGATGTGAAGACAACATTCCTAAATGGGGATCTGGAAGAAAAAATCTACATGAAGCGACTAGAAGGATTTGTAGTGAAGGGAAAGAAAGAGTTGGTCTGTAAGCTAAAGAAGTCACTATATGTTCTGAAGCAATCACCTAGGATGTGGTACCAAAAGTTTGACACATACATCCTTGGATTGGGATTTGTGAGAAGCAGGGATGATCAACATGTATATTCCAATTAGGTTGGGAATCACTTCATTTATGTAGTGTTGTATGTTGATGACATGTTGTTGGTAGGAAATAACATGGATGTTATCAAGGAGGTGAAATCGCAACTATCCTCCAAATTTGACATGAAGGATCTCGATGTTGCTAACTTCATTATGGGAATGGAGATTAAAAGAGATCATGCAAACATGAAACTCTAGTTGAATTAGAGAAAATATGTTGAGACGATATTGCAGAGGTTTAATATGCATGGAAGTAACCAGTCAAGGTTCCTATTCCTATAGGTTTAAATTTATCTGCAGATCAATGTCCCAAGACATGAGAAGAAGAAGAGGACATGTCCCATGTTTTGTATGCCAGTGTAGTTGGAAGTTTGATGTATGCAATGGTCTGTACTAGACTGAAAATTGCACATGCAGTGGGAGTTTTGAGCAAGTATATGTCAAAACCAGGGAAGGAGCATTGGAAAATAGTAAAGAGGGTCTTCAGGTATTTGTGTGGCACTACCAGTTATGGATTGTGCGACCAAGGAATACCATGATTGGACAGAGTGTTGGACATACATGGGTTTGTTGATGCAGACTAGGCTGGACATCTGGCTCACATAAGATCTACAAGTGGGTATGTGTTTAACCTATTTGGAGGAGCAATCGGTTGGATGAGAAAAAGACAGGCTGTGGTGGCACTCTCAACTATAGAAGCTAAATACATGGTAGCCACTCATGCAAGAAAGGAAGCAGTATGGTTACAAATATTGTGTTCAGGTATTGGGTTGGTACAACAAGCAGTCAGATCATATTGTGACAGTCAGAGTGCAATATTCCTAGCAAAGAACCCTGCTTATCATTCGAAGACAAAGCATATTGATGTTCAGTATCACTTTGTGAGAGACATGGTTGAAGAAAAGAAGGCGTTGTTGGAAAAGGTTGACACTTTGAAGAATGTTGCAGATTCATTGACAAAGTTTGTGAGCATAGAGAACTTCTCTTGGTGTAGAGAAACAATGGGCATTATTGCCCTGGATTTTTGACTGCGTAATTCTATGAACTCCTGTATGCAAATAAAACAACAAGTGGGAGAATGTTGGGTATGTGTTATATTCTTTGCATGTGTGTGTTGGCGCGTCATATTTGACAACTGCATCTAATGATCCCAACTTCCTTCACCCTTTATGTTCTGTGTGCTGGGCGTTTTCCTGGGGGGTCTCAAGGGGGCCAGGATTGGCCCCCCTGGTTACACGTAGTGTTTATGTTAGCGCCCCAAAATTGTTTTTGGGTGGGTTTTGTTATTTTAGCGGATTTTGTTATTTTTAGCAATTTTCTAAATTAATCTTAGATTAAGGGATTAAGCTTTTGGTATCTACATAATACCTAAAATATTGTATATATTGTATTGTGAATGGTGAAATTAAGACAATGAAGGGTTGAAAAGTGTGGCACCAAGGAAGTTTGTTTTTCTCCCGGTTAAGGGTTTCTAGCGTAAATCTTTGTGTACTATGTGTATGAGCCATTGATTAATTTCTGGGTTGCTTAAGAATTTGTATGCATTACTTTACTTCACATGTTTAAAACTTACACATTTATGGAGTTAAAATTTCCCAGGAATGATCAGTTAAATCTCAATTCAAGGGCCTCTATACCACAAGCAAGTTAAAACAAGTAATTAACAAGCTTGAAGGTCAAGTTATCAAAAACCATATCAATGAGTTGAGCCTTAAAACCAATGAGTAGAAAAATAAATTAAATTCCACAAAGGATTTGTGTTCATGAAACAGATAGGCCATAGGCCCACCATTTACGGATCATACGGTGATGATATAACCCCCTTCTCTCCTAGGGATTCTACGACCTCCCAGTCTCAGACCTTCAAACTCTTGGAACCGAATTGGTTCTTTGGGCCTTCAACATACCCTGAACAAGTGATACACTCATAGGACCCCTTGATGTCACCTGCAAGTTCAGACTACTTGCAACTCTGCTCTCTGGTGCTTGACAACACCGATTCGTGAGTACTAGATTCTCACTAGACTCTTTCTCCTCTGTGACTGCAGGCTATAACCTCAGGTCAATCCCTTTGCAACTTCGGCCTTCAGAAATATTGTAACCTCCTCCTTTGTTTCCTCTCGAAATACCTTTCACTGAATCCATGGACCTATGCCATGTGTCTCCTTGGATCTGACGTTCTAGCTGTACTTCGGGCCTCGCGGCTTCGTGAATATTTCACTCACTCCACACCCCACTTCTCTAGACCTATAAATCTCAAATTCTCTAATCCCCTGCCATGTATCTCTTCGAAGCCAACGGTTAAGATTCACCTCGCGACTTCATGACTTCAGCGATCCTGTTCCTCAACACTTTGAAACGCTTTGAACTCCAAAATGTCGAAACACCTCACGACTAATTCCCCATGCAACTCTCCCCAGATCTGACAGTCTGGAATGATACCAATGCCTCCTGGACGGATCTCACTTTGTTTATTCTAGGAAACCTCAAAGGACTCCCCTCTTTGAATATTTCTCACCGTTCTTCCTCATGATCTTGTTCTTCCTCGAACTTATACTTCCTTTGAATACCCTGTTTGACACTTAGTCGAATTCCAACCTATGCACGCCTTGCAACAGGTCTTCCTCTGCAATCCAGCCTCTTTGTGGACAAATTCTTCTACTCCTCCTGAGCTTCTGAGTCAAAATACTCTGTCATGCACTCCTTGCAGACAATCTTCCTTCAAGCTATCTCTCCAGAACTTTCTGAGCCAAAAGTGGCTCTTTCGCGCACATCTTGCGGATGTTGTGCACTCCTTGCACCTGTTGATATTATGGTAGTTATGGGAGGTATTTACCTCCACGTGTAAACCTGACGAGAATAGAATATTCTGGAAAGCAAGAAGAAACCCTAATTGATTGGTTAATAACCCTAGAAGACAAGTCGACTCAAGGAAATGACTTGTATTAGGTTATTAGTCTCCAAGAGAAGAAGTCGGCTAAAGGAAATAATATAAACTAAAGAATTTGTACTGAGAATGAGAAGTCGTCCCAAGCAGTGTACCAAATTTAGTATAAATACAGGAGGCTAGTTTTCATTCTGGACAATATTCTTAGAACTACAGAGCTCACTTGTGTGCACTGCAGTTAGCCAGTTTGTGCGCAAGTCTAGAGGAGAGTTGTCGTTGCAGCTGCTGCAGCTAGCAGATTTTGTTTTGGCTTGGAATATCTCTTGGTTATGGTTTGGACTATCTGATCATCTCTTGTTTGGTGCTCTATCCTTGGAGAAAGGTGCACTACCCTTTGTTTGTCTATCTAGCCTAGGGTTTGCTTCTAGAATGATTCTCTATCAAGATTAAGGTGCTCAGAGGGTGGCTTCGGCCTATCGTTGGGTGACAATAGTGATATTGTCTATGGTTAAATGAGCACATCCATCATATTCTAATAGGTTATGGGCCCACACCTCCTTCATTCAGTCTAACCACTGGAAGGGAGCATAGCCATAAGGATATTAAGCTCGTTGAAGAACTGTCGCTAGGGTTTCTAGTAGGAGCAGTCACCAAAGAAATGTCGCTAGGGTTACTAGCAGGTGCAGTTGCAGAAAACCTAATCCTCTCTTTGAGGCACCGTAAGTGAAGGGATTGACCTGATTTTTGGATAGACTAGTTCACCCTACCCTAGCACATATCTTGGTACTCTCAGCAAGCTAAGACATCAAGTTTGAGTTCTTGGTCAAATCTAGGGTTGACAAAGTCAAAGTAGCCGTGACTTACTCTATGAAGTCAGAAAACAAGTTAGATGGAGCTTCTAACTTCAGAGCATGGAAGACAAGGATTGACATCATCCTTGCCAAGAATAAAGTGTTGGATATCATGAAAGGAAATATCGTGGACTAGAGTTTGAAGAAGGAAAAGAGAAGGAACTGCAAAACGTTGCAATTATGGAGAAGTTCAAAGACGGTGACATCAATGCCATGAGTATCATAGTGGAATCTATAAAATACCACTTGATACCCTACATCTCCCATCTTAACTCATTGAATAAGATGTACGATGCCCTAACAAACCTCTTCTCAGTCAGAAACATTGGACAAGTAATGAGTCTGAAGAATGAGCTCCATGACATGAATATGAATGACAATGACAACATAACACCATACTTTGTGAGAATCGCTCAGTTAATAGATCAACTACAAGCAATTGAAGAGATCATCTCAGAGAAGGAACTGGTAAATATAGTACTCAATGGTCTTCCCATGACATGGGATGCATTTTCCGCAAGCATGAACACAAGGAAGGAGTATCCTACATTTGAAGAACTTTGGACTTGTTGTGCACAAGAAGAATCAAGGATCAGTGAAAAAGAGAAACCTCAAAAGAAATACAATGATCAAGCCTTCACAACAAAGTTCAATCATTTCAGGAATAAAAAGAAGTTTGGCTCCAGAAAGAAACCAAATCAAGAGAAAGATATGTCAAGAATACAATGCTTCAATTGTCGAAAGTATGGTCACTACAAGAATCATTGTCCCGATTTAAATAAAAGTAAGGAAACAAACAAAGCATTAGTTGCAGAAGAAAGGGAACCCTCAAAGAAATCCAAGTAGGACAAAACAAACTTCTTCTTCTAAGACAAGGTAACAATACTCTTCATAGTTCTTGTATATACCATATTTATGTACATATCTTGCATATCCATTTCTTAGAAGATAACATGTTCAAAGAGAAACTATACCTATGGAAGAACAACAAGATAAGGATTGCTATCACAAATGAATACAAGTCAGGCAATCCACATGAAAGGATGAAGTACATCGACAACCCCTAGTAAAAATTCATGTGGAAGCTATTACATAAGTAACAGCTGCAAGATAAGCCAAAATCAGAATCAATCTTGAAGAAACCTAGAAGAAGACAGAAAAAAGTTAGCAATTAAGAGGAAATTGGAGAAAGACTTATGACACCTTGCAGAAGGCAATAAGGATGCAGACGGAAGTGTGGATTATGTTAGATGGAGGGAGCCGATTATATACTTCCAAAAGAAACATGCACTCATACATGAAGCAAGGATTAGGAGGGAGCTAATACTACGATCCATTGAAGATGATGAAGTATATATCCATGGTAGCAACCATGAAAAGAAGTACGTGTTCAATTTGACTTTAGAAGAAGCCTTCTTTGAAAAGAAGCCTTAAAGTATCCCTGGTTGTTCATCCACATCCATGATCATACGATGAAAGGAAGAAGTTGGAATCTTCAGAGCATGGAATATATAGAAAAATCCATGGACCCAAGAGCTAAAGAGAAACATGAGAAAGAACATGAAGATTCCAAGAAAGAAAGAGAAGCCAGAACAACCAGTCATTGTATCGAGAATCACAAGATTACCAGCCGGATATGAAGTCACTTAAAGCAATCAAGTAGAGGAACTAAAATTTGTGATGAAGAACAGTGTATGGAAGAATTATGAATGAAAGCATTGCGAGATCCAGAACTATAATTTCTCTCAGATGGAGGGAGAAGACTATGATGATTGCTTGTTTCAGTAAACTAGACATACCTCTACATGATCCATTATATCGTCTGCAACATCCATGTGTTGGAGTTTACATCAGATGAATGCAAAGATTGTTCTCCAGAACAAAGAACGTATGTAGAACAACCTCAAGGATTTGAGGTATACCAGGAAGAGACTCTTGTATGCAAATGGAAGAAGGTCTTGTATGGATTCAAACAATTTGGTGCAGAGCCTCCAATGCATAACAAAAGCGCGGTGAAAAACTTTCTATAACAAAGATACTGTATCAGAATGGTTACTCAGAAGCTCATGATGATGGATTGCTAATCCATGACAAACCCTCATGATGGAAGAAGAAGTACCACTTGGATATGTTCTAGTTTGACCCTTGCCATGATGTTATGAGCTAGTAAGAAACAAAATATGAATCCAACAATGATATACTACATTGATCAGAGCTATATGAAGCCTTCAGAGAATACCAGTGTTCCAAAAAGACCAAAGCACATTGAGATCAATCATTACACTCTCCGTGATGAAGTCCAGAAAATAGAAAGTGGTTCTCAAGCATATATCTCCATAGATGAGCAGACAAGTAGACATTTTCATAAAACCTCTGTCCAAGATAAAAGAGTTTGTGTACTCAAGTTGGAGCTTGTGGAGATGACTTCCTTACTGAAAAAGGAAGATATGAATCCGAGGTTGGGAGGGAGCACTGATGTGTTATTGATTTATGGACATTCATTTTTCAGTTCGAAAAATGGTCCAGGATGAGAAGTTCCTTTCGAGTTCGGAAAGTGGTTTGAGATTTCTGATGGACAGGCATTTTCCAGTTCAGAAAATTGTCCATATCGAACAGTCGTTTTCATAATGAAAATGGTTCAATGGATTTCTGATGTACCATAGACAATGATTTCCCATTGTGGTTAACATGGGGAATGGTCTAGGACAGTCTCTCTTCTTGAGGGTTACTCAAGAAGACTGGTTCGCCTCGCTGGACATTCATTCTTTCAAAGTTCACAGTTGTGAGAAGTTTTGAAGAATGGTTTGTTTTGGAGGTTGGTGCAGGACAATCATTATCTTTGGAAATGGTCCAGAAAGTCATTCCCTAGGGCATATTCATTCTCTCCAAGTTGCACTTTGTTTAGTGCCGTAGGAATGACCTAGATAGGTGAAAGTTCTAGGTTTAGCAATCAGGGATAGGCATTCCCTAGGGCATACTCATTCACTCTAGGTTGCACTTTGTTTAGTGTCGGAGGAATGGCCCAGGATAGGGAATGGTATAGGATCAGAAACTGGGACAATTATTCTTCCTTGCTTGAGAAGAATAGTCCAGATATCTCATCATTGATGTTTTTACCCTCTAAGGGAAGATGCTCTTCCATATCTCACAGATGTGAGTGGAAGAATGGCCCAGATGATTCAGTTTATATCATAACAATGTTTTCTGTGTAGGTTGATATCAGATGATTGTTATGGAGATTGTATGTCTCTAGAAAATAGATGTATGATACTGTGGTGGATGCGTTCCATTGATTTTGACTATACGTCACGGATCGAGTATCTGTGTGCTACTTGGTGTGGTAGTATACCACTAGATTGTAGTTATGTACTACTATGGATAGACACAGTTGTGTTTTATTGAACTACATTGTTCTGATTGCCTTGAAGACTATCAACAATGTTGGAAATGATTATCAGCTAGATGGATGATCAATGGACATAGATTTCCCAGTCAGAAAATGGTTGAGGATATTTATTCTTCCAGGACATATGTCTAGATCAAAAGAATGGCTCTTATATCACTTTGTGGAGTGAGTGACTTATCTAGCATCATGTCTGATTACTCAGATGGAGTATGGTTTCAAGAAATGATGCAGTTGATGACATTGATAGTGATGATGGTTCTCATGAACTAATCATAAGATAATCTATACGACTATGTTGATGCTAACGGGTAAATGGTATGTTTGTGCTCAAGATCATTACCTGTAATACCTACCTATCTAGGAGGGAGTGTTGATATTATGGTAGTTGCAGGAGGTATTTACCTCCACGTGTAAACCTGATGAGAATAGAATATTTCAGAAAGAAAGAAGAAACCCTAATTGATTGGTTAATAACCCTAGAAGACAAGTCGACTCAAGGAAATGACTTGTATTACGTTATTAGTCTCCAAGAGAAGAAGTCGGCTAAAGGAAATAATATAAACTAAAGAATTAGTACCCAGTGTTGGTTGTGGAGCCTGATTATCTTCCTGATTCAAAGGTCTTTTAATTTCAGCCGTGTTTATACCCCATGAAGTATTTACACCTATTAAGAGCCAAATATCAATATAGCATAGAAAATCCTCAGAAAAAGTACTCAACGCCTTGAAAAGAGCGAATTTTAGATAATAAGCCTCTTCAAGGGGGTAACCTCCTTTTACCCCACTTAAATGTTCAAGTACAAGATGATTCAAAATGAAAATCTCTCCTTGGTATATATAGGAGACAAGGAGGTATAATTACAACTAATGGCCTAAAGCCGACATAAATAAAATAACATTACTAATCTAATATGCCCCAATTAAGGGGTAATAAGCCAATATTAGGGC
>ML789435.1:614156-636607 GCA_009831015.1 Picea engelmannii
GGTAAAGGCCATTATGGAGTGGCTAGTGCCGAAAAATGCCCATGAGGTGAGAAGCTTCATGGGGCTAGCAGGTTATTATCAGAGATTTGTGGAAGGATTCTCAAAAATAGCGAAACCCATCACCACTTTGCAGTGCAAGGGGGGTCAGGTATGAATGGATAGAAGTATGTGATAGTGCATTCACTAAGCTTAAGAGGTTACTAACTAGTGCGCCAATTCTATGAGTGTCGGATATGGAAAAGGACTTCACAGTCTACACGGATGCCTCAAAGAAAGGGTTGGGGGCTGTGCTAATGCAGGATGGAGGAGCGATAGCTTATGCGTTAAGGAAATTGAAGAAACATGAAGAGTTTTACGCTACTCATGATTTAGAATTGTCAGTTGTAATGCTAGCTTTGAAACTTTGGAGACACTATCTTGTGGGGTGAAACTTTGAGCTCAAAACGGACCATCAAAGTTTAAAACATCTCTTCACTTGAAGAGATCTGAATGCTAGGCAAAGGTGATGGAGTGAGTTTATGAGTGAGTACGATTTTGGTATTTCATACATCAAGGGGAAGGAAAATGTGGTCGCAAATGCCTTGAGCAGGAGACCACGTGTCTTCTCCTTGATACCCTTAAAATTCAATCTGAGGGAACATGTGTTGACGCAACTCCAAGGAGATAGTTGGTATTTAGAGGTTACTTCAAACCTCCAGAGCAGGAGGCAGTTAGATCCAAAGTATGAAGGATATAGTCTGGCAGCAGATAGACTATTGAGATATCGAGGAAGGATGTACATCCCTGAAGATGGGGATATTCGAAGCATCATACTGAAGGAAGCCCATAGAGCACCTTGTTGTGCGCATCCGGGTGTGAAGAAGATGTACGCAGACATGAGGAATCTCTTCTTCTGGGTAGGCATGAAGCGCGATGTAGTCCAATTCGTCACCAAATGCCTAGAGTGTCAACAAGTGAAAGCTGACCACCATCACCCGGCAGGCCTCCTACAACAACATGATGTTCCTATGTCCAAGTGGGAAGTCATCTCTATGGATTTTGTTGTGGGGTTACCGCTCACATCTCATAGACACAATGCCATTCTTGTGATAGTTGATAAGTTAACCAAGAGTGCTCATTTTATTTCGGTTAGAGACACATACGATGTCACTAATGTGGCACGTGTGTTTGTAAATGAGGTTATCCATTTGCACAAGATACCTAAGAAGATCATTCCAGATAGGGACTCCAAATTCACTTCTAGGTTTTGGACAAGTTTGCAGTCAGCATTGGGGACTTAGCTAAACTTAAGCACAACTTATCATCCTGAAATAGATGGGAAAATCGAGAGAGTAAATCAATTCATGGAAGACATGTTCAGGATGTATGTCATGGATAATCAAACCCAGTGGGAGAAGTACCTACCTTTGGTAGAGTTTGCCTACAATAACAGCTTTCATAGCTCCATCGGAATGCCACCCTATGAAGTTTTGTATGGAAGACCATGTAGAACATCGTTGAGTTGGGATAGACTAGAAGACCGAGTAACAGTTGGGCCAAAATTGATTCAAGAGATGGAGGAATAGGTGATTCAGATTAGGTAGACTAAAGGAAGCATAGGATAGGCAGAGAATTTATGTGGATGCACACAGGACCGACCGAAGATATGAAGTGGGAGACTAGGTTTTCATTTGTATCAAGCCTAATAAGAGTACCATACGGTTTGGGAAGGGGACAAAATTTTCACCTCGATTTATAGGACTATTCATAATCCAAGAGAAAATTGGACTCTTTGTCTATCGTCTTGTACTACCACCCCACTTGCATAAAACTCATAATGTTTTTCATGTATCTATTTTACGTCATTATGTTGCTGATGAATCACATAAACTAAATTGGAAGGAATTGTAGGTATCGGACGTGGGAACCCTCACAGTAGAACCGTTATACATATTGGACCATAGAGTCCGACAGCTCAGGAACTGTCTGGTAGACCAAGTTAAGGTCCAGTGGGACAAGTATAGTCCATGATCTGCTACTTGGGAAGACACCGAGACATTACGACAAGACTATCCCTCACTTTTTTTGACCACCTCAAGAATATGTTTGTCGAAGGATGGGTGTATGTAACACCACCTTTGACTTAGACAACCATGATTACCTGAGGCCTACATATATTATTTTCTATTCACAGTGAAACTGTTAAATGATACACTTAAACTTTTAAGATGTATGAACCTTTATGAATGGTATATGTATTTGAATCATGATGGATATGATGCGATATATTGTGAGAATATAAATTTTATGAATGTTTAAATGTTATTGATGATGATGGATATAATGCGATCTACTATGTGAATGTAAATTTTATGAATGTTTAAGTGTTATCGATGATGATGGATATGATGTGACATATTGTGTGAATGTGAATCCTATGAAGGTTTAAATGCTAGTAGAATGATGTTGGATATGGTGCAATCTATTTGATAAATGATAATTTTATGAATGGGTGTCAAAATTGAATTATGGGACATTATGAGATCTATTTCTAACTTGAAAACTTTGATGTGAAGTTGTCGGTACAAGGATACCGAATTGAAATGATGATAGTATGCAATTACATGATGATAGTATGCAATTACATGATGATAATGTATAGAAATGTATGAGTTTGTGTTACAGACTAATCTGCAGGTTATGGGCTATGAAATAGCCAAGGGATAATAATGATGAAAGTGAATGTCATGACCACTAGCTGAGAAACATTATGGTATGAATCTTTGTATGTGAAATTATATTGGTTTGGATGCATTGCTATGATATGTGGACTAGTGCAGGATTTCAGGTGATGAGACTGCCCAAAACTGAATAAACGATGACAAAACTCCCAGCAACATGGTGCCACTATATATTCCATTGTAGGGTGTGGACCCTAGTTATGATTAGGAGGGGTGGAGGCATTTCCCACCGTGTATCCTCCGAAACCTAAAGTCATGGGAGGACGATGCTATCTCACACTCCCCTAGATGTGTGATGATGACTGTCAGTTGCCTGCTGGGGAAGCTTGGTCGAGATAGTGACACTTCCTCTTACAGGTTCTATTTGGAGTTAGGTCAATATAGTTGATGCTCCAAGATAGTATAGTAGAGGAAGGATAGGAATGAATATGGAAGTAAGTTAGGGAGGAAGGATGAGTAGAAATAGTTGAGAAGGTGTGGAGAATTGTCTGATGGTGGAATTTAATGTTTTTCCCTTCTAAAAAAAAAATAAAAAAATAAAAAATGTATATATGAATATTCATAATTACGTAACTAAACCAAAGTTGCCTAAATAAAATTGTTGAACTAGATAATTGTAATTAAAGGATTTCGCAAACATTTGATTGGTTTATTGTCTTTTATAAAATAATAGTCTTGTTGATTGGATTGGATGCATATATAAAATACTATAAGGGTGATAGTTATTGATTATTAGTACATGCATGAGACTTGTATGTACTAGCTACACATGCATTTCTTGTACATGTACACTAATATGTATGAGTTTTCTTGGCTTACTTTCTAATAGTGTCGGTTAATTGTCATGAATGTGTGAACCATGTTTCTTTTCCTTTGTATCATGAGATACCTTAACTTCGGGACGAAGTTTCCTGAAGGGTGAGTGTATGTAACAACCCTGGTTAAATAGATGCATAGGGATCATTAAGTAAAATTAATTAGATAATTAATTATCCTAATATGGTTTTAGTTAAACAATGATTAGTATTAATAATATTATTTATTTATTTATTTATTAATTAATTGTTTATAACTTTTGATTGATTAATTAATTAATTACATATCACATTCAATGACATGGGTAATAAATTAAGGGGTTTAATAAGTTTAATTTAATCCTTTTGAAACTTACGTATGATAGGTTAAGGATAAGATAATAAAGGAGGGGATAAGTTAATAAAGGAGGGGATAAGATAATAAAGGAGGGGATAAGGTAATTAATGGAGGGGAGGAGAGTTGGTGAAGGGGGAGATATGATGGGGAAGAGTCCTATAGGAGAGAGGAGTATGAAAATTGGGGAAAGAAGCATGATTGGCAGGAGGTCTATATTTTCTGAGGTTTGTATTTCTGTTGGACATCTTCTGGTTTGAGGGATTGGATTCTGGAGTTTTGGTGAACTATTGCAGGGGGCACTGGGTTGCTGGGGGTTTTGGGCACGGGGGCTAGGATTCCTTACGGTATCCTGGAGCTAGGGAGCCGGACAAGCTGCTCCTAGCTGGTTGGGTGGTTAGTCGGTTTGGGTAGACTTTGGTCAAGCAACAGGCTGGGCAAGGCAACATAGAGGACAACCATATCAATGGGAGTGAGTTAGCATCAAAAAGAGGTATTTTATTTATGAATTTGCTGAGTTATGCAATGATTATGTAAGTTATTTTCATGCTGTAAATAAAATTTAAATTCTGCTGAATATTATTTGCTTATATGATGGTTAATGAATTACTTATGTAATGAGAAAGGAATTTCATGATTAATTGTTTTTTTTTGGGGGTTTAATTAAGTTAGGTCACTACAATGTTGATTCAGATATGGTAGGTGATAAAGATAGAAGGAGGAGTACCACAGGGTATGTGTTTATCATAGGTGGAACAACAGTAAGTTGGATTTCAAAACCAAAAAAGGTTGTTTCACTCTCAACAACAGAGGCATAGTATGTTGCTGCTACAGAGGCTAGTAAAGAGATGATTTGGTTACAAAGGTTTATGGAGGAATTGGGAAAGAAGCAAGAGAATAACAGGTTGTACTATGACAGTGAGAGTGCCATTCATCTTGCAAAGAACTCAACCTTCCATTCGAAGACTAAGCATATGTAGTTGAGGTACCACTTCATACGATCCACCTTGGAAGATGGACATTTGAGGTTGGAAAAGATACACACTAGCCAAAATCCTGCAGACATGTTAACAAAGGGAGTAACCAGGGAGAAACTAAGTTCCTGCTCAGTTTTAGTTAGTCTTCAAGAATGAATATAAAGATGAGAAATTTTCTAGGTCCAAGAAGGTTTAGAGTCCAACATATGCAGCAGTGGTGGAGTTGTTGAGATCAGTCTCCAAGTGGGATATTATTGGTTGTGGAGCCTGATTATCTTCCTGATTCAAAGGTCTTTTAATTTCAACCGTGCTTATACCCCATGAAGTATTTACACCCCAGAAGTATGTACACTCTTCCATGCAAGAGAGTGCAGAGGAGGGGTACCCCCTCTGCGGGGTCTGGGGGGGGCTATCCCCCCGGCTGGGGGGTCTGGGGACAAGCAGGCCTCCAAAGGAAAAATTGCCTTGTAAATGTATATTGTAATTTCATTGTAAATTTGGACCATTCATTATAAGGTCGCAGATCTAATAATAAAGATTATGTTAGGGTTTTTTGCCCTAGAAGGAAACCCTCTTTTATGAGGGAAATGTATTGCGGCTATGGTTGATGGCGAATATTGTATTTTGAGATAGGAGACTGTGAGAGATAGAAGAGGAAGTTACAACGGGTTTGTTGTAGGTTGTATCCCTTTATATGCTAGATAATAATAAAGGAAGGACCTGGCAATTTCTCTGGTGGACGTAGCCCACACTGGGTGAACCACATAAATCTGTGTCTCTATTGTATTATGTATCTTCTATGTTTTATTTCCACATTTGTTTTATTTTATTGCTCCATGGTCCTATTTTTCTAACACCCAGAATGAGAAGTCAGCCCAGGTAGTCTACCAAATTTAGTATAAATACATGAGGCTACTCTTCATTCTAGCCAATATTCTCAGAACTGTAGAGCTCACTTGTGCGCACTGCAGTTAGCTAGTTTGTGTGCAAGTCTGGAGGAGAGCTGTCATTGCAGCTGCTGCAGCTAGAAGATTTCGTTTTGGCTTGGACTATCTCTTGGTTATGGTTTGGACTATCTAATCAACTCTTTTTTGGTGCGTTATCCTTGGAGAAAGGTGCACTACCCTTTGTTTGTCTATCTAGCCTAGGGGTTGCTTCTAGAATGATTCTCTATCAAGGTTAAGGTGCTTGGAGGGTGGCTTTGGCCTATGGTTGGGTGACAATAGTGATATTTTCTATGGTTAAACGAGCACATCCATCATATTCTAACAACACCTATATAAGTTTCACATTATCACTTCTGAGCTCACGAGTCGAAACAGACTATGTCAATGCACACCTTGCGAACCCTATGCACACTTGCACTTGATTGTAGAAGACAAACAATTGAAACTTATCTAAAAATTCATAGATTCATACATTTGACCATGTAAATGCATTCATAAACACAAGAACAAAAAATAACAGAGAATTGCAAATAAACAGACAATCTACCATTCATTCGTTCAGATAGACATGAAAACACCATGCATTTGGGATAATGATCCTTTGTTATATTCATTCAACTAAAATATACATATGTTCATATACTTCTCCTCGATATCTTTCAACTCTTAGCTACAATGGCAACAAATCTCAATAACTAGAGTGCCAACAACAACAATTTTCAACAACCTAACAACAACAAGTCTCAGCAGCCTCTTCTGAGCAACAATACAAAGCCTTATACAAGAGGGCTCTTTGAGCTCTTCCCTCCAGCTATTCTAGATCTATCCTATCGAATTAAAATCTATCAACTAGTAGAATTTATTACAATAAATATCTATGACAGACAGATAAGATCGAACAAATCGAATCTGTACTGCACTCAACTTCATTAAAAGAAAATACATTCTTCGATGTCTTCATGAAATCATCCAACTCCATAGCATTAAATATTTTCTTTAATTACAACTCCTTCAAAATATTTGCAGGATACACCTTCTTCAAAATTTAAAATTCTTCAAAATGCGCGCTAGTGCACCTAGCTGTCCTCCACTTGTGCTTTGTTGGCGATGCTCCTACATCATACTCCTCTAGCTGAAAAATTCATGGAATCCTGTCCATGAGCTTTTGCACTGACCTTCCATGCTTCCGGATGTCTGCTTCGCTTACCCAACTGGCATATTATATTGGGCGTCCTTTCCATTTTACCAAATACTCAAAATATGTTTTCCTTATGGTCTTCTTACTAATTCATCGATCTACGATCTACTCCATCTACGGATTTTCTACTACAAGCATCTATTTTTTCAACTGTTTCTCCTTCTTCTCCTTGGGTCCTCTAGCTTCATCTTTCCTGTAAGGCTGCAGGTCTGCAATGTTGAATATGGGCGATATACCCACATCTCCTGGCAGCTCTATTTCATAAGCATTTTCACTAAATTTTCTTAGGATTTTACATGGTCCTATCTTCTTCATCTTTAGTTTATTATATGTTCCTCCTGGGAACCTCTCCTTCCTAAGATGTGCTAGAACTTGATCTCCAAATTCAAATTGAAGTTTCCTCCTATGTTTATCAGCTCTATGTTTATATTCACTGCTGCTCCTCCTCAACTGCTATTTGATCTGATTATGAAGCTCCTACATTTTTGCAATGAAGTCTTTGGCTCTAGTGCTTCTAAATTCACTCTGCTCCAGATCTCTTAACTCTGACACTCCCCTCAGATTCATTCCATATAATATCTGAAATGGACTCTTTCCGGTACTCCTGTTCACTGATTCATTATATGCAAACTCCACTTTTGCTAGAATATAATCCCACTGGCTATGATGTTCAGTGACCAAACTTCTCAACAAATCTCCTAAAATTCGGTTCACCACCTCGGTCTGTCCATTTGTTTGTGGGTGATATGCATAGCTAAAGGATAGTTTTGTTCCCAACTTCTTCCACAATGTTCTCCATAAATGACCAACAAATTTGGTATCCCTGTCTGAAACAATACTCCTGGGAAATCCATGGAGTCTTACAAATTCCTTGAAAAATAAGTTAGCAACATGCATTGCATCACTGGTCTTCTTCCATGGGATAAAGTGTGTCATATTTGAAAATATGTCAACTAACACAAATATGGAATCGGTTCCTCTTTGTGTTCTTGGTGATCCCAACATGAAATTCATGCTTATTGCATCACAAGGCCTCTCTAGAATAGGAAACGGTTGATACAACCCAATATTATGCTTCTTTCCCTTTGCATACAGGCAAATCTTACATATATTCACAAAATTCTTCACGTTTTCCCTCATACCTGGCCAATAATATGAATGGTTCAACTATGCAAATGTTTTTTAATGGCTAAAATGTCAAGCTATACCCCCACTATGCTTTTCCTTCAACAAATTCTCCCTCATCGAACACTTTGGTATGCACAATTGACACCTTTTGAACAACAACCCATCCTAAATCAGATATTTTTCCCATTGGCTTCTGTCTCTGAGCACATGATTCACACATGCTTCCTTGAAATATGGATTATCATGATACATTTCCTTAAGGTGTTCAAACCCCAAGGTCTTCATTTGAAATTCCTGTAGAATTAGACATCTCCTGCTCAATGCATCAACAACCTTGTTAGCATTACCAGAAATATGTTTAATGACAAAAGTGAAATTTTGCATAAACTCTATCCACTTGGCATGTCTCTGGTTTAACTTCTCTTGTCTGGTTATGAATTGTAAAGCCTGATTATCGCTATACAAAACGAACTCTTTAGGAACGAGATAGTGCCTCCATTTCTTCAAGTCTTGAATTATGGCATAGAATTCCTTATCATATGTGGATTATTTTCTCTTATCATCATTCAGCTTCTCACTGAAATATGAAACATGTCTATTATCTTGGCTCAAGATTGCTCCAATTGCAACTCCACTCGCATCACATCTCATCTGAAATGTCTTCCAAAAATCTGTCAAAACCAAAATCGGTTGTTTTGTTATCTTCTCCTTCAATATATTGAAGCCCTTTTCAACCTCTTCTATCCATTTGAAAGACTTATGTCTTTTCTTCACTATATCTATCATCTGTGCACTGATTTCACTGAAATTTCTGATGAACTTCCGATAGAAACTTGCTAATCCATGGAAGCTTCTCACCTCAAATATACTCATTGGTGATGACCATTCTCTTATTTCTTTCACCTTTTCTGGATCCATATTCAATTCATTCGAAGATATCACAAAACCCAAATAAATGAGTTCCTTCTTCATGAAAGAGGATTTCTTTAAATTTATCAATAGCTTCTCCCACTGCAACCTCCTCATCACTATTGTTAAGTGCCTTAGATGCTCTTCTTCAGTTTTACTGAAGACCAATATATCATCCAGATATATGATCACAAACTTACCAATGAAATCCTTCAACACTTCATTCATCAACCTCATAAAAGTACTCGGGGAATTTTTTAAGCCAAACGACATAACAAGCCATTCATAAAATCCCTCATTTGTCTTGAAGGTTGTTTTCTACTCATCACCTTCTCTCATCCTTATCTGGTGATATCCACTTTTCAAATATATCTTTGAAAAATAATTCGCTCCACTTAAACAATCCATTAAGTCATCCATCCTTGGAAATGGAAATCTATACCTAATGGTGATCTTGTTTATGGCCCTTGAGTCTGTACACATTCTCCATCCTCCATCCTTCTCCGGACTCAACACAATTGGTACTGCGCATGGACTCAAGCTTTCTCTAACCAAACCTTTGTCTAGCAAGTCCTAGACTTGTCTCTTTACCTCCTCATTCTCCTGAGGTGTGAGTCTATACGCTGCTTTGTTTTGGTAGGTTTGCTCCTAGTATCAAGTCAATGTGATGGTTGATACTTATGATAGGTGGAAATGATCTTGGCAACTCATCCACTACTATGTCAACAAAATTTTCTAACAACTCCTGAATTTCCTCAGGAAGATCCTCCATAGAAGTACTTGTAAGGATAACTTTTGGGTTCCTCACCACAACAAACCGCATCTCCTGTTCCTTCTTAAATTCACTTAGAAGTCCATTCCCACTCATGAGAAGTATGCTCGTGCTAGCTTCTTCCTTCACTTTCTTTTCCTCAATTGACAACAACATATGTGTCCTACCATTCTTCCCCAAGGTATAAGTATTTATCCTCCCATCATGAATGGCATTCCCTTCATACTACCATGGTCTTCCCAACAAAACATGACATACATCCATGGGAATCACATCACACAGAATCTCATCTCTATATCCTTCTATTTTAAATTCAATCAGGCATTGTTTAGTTACGGTTACCTGATGACCTTTCTACAACCATGAGACTTTATACGATGTCATATGTGCAGTAGTCTCCAGCTCCAATTTCTCCACCATCTCTATGGATACTAAATTATCAGTGCTCCCAGTGTCAATTATCACCTTGCATACTCTCTCTTTAGTCTTGCAAGATGTCTTGAACAAATTGTTCCTTTGTACTGCCTTTTCAACCTCTGGCCTTGGCTTTAAGATACCTTTCTTCATCATCAAAGATATCCCATCTTCCGCACCTTTCACTTCAACATCTTGCTTCTGCGCTTCCAAAATGTGAGCTTCATATCCTTCTTTATTTCTCTCAGGACATTCCCAAGACATGTGTCCTACCTTTCCACATGCATAACACTTTACTTCACCTCCTATGCCTCTTCCTCTTCCTCTAGGAAAAGAGTTTCTACCACAAATCTATCTTCCTCAGGAACTTCCTCCTCTCTCAGAGTGACTATGTGGCTTCTCTGTCTCACCTTTGGGCTTCTATGCCTTGTCATGGGAAACTCCTTTACGTCTGTTTAAACTTCTACCTTTGTCTTGTTTACTCTACCTTCTGGCCAACTTCTCCTCTGCTTTCAGTGCAATATGGTACAAATCCTCCACTGTCCTCACTATCATCATGTTGATTTCGTCCTGGATTTCATATCTCAGGTCATTGATGTATCTGTAAAAATTTTCCTCATCTCTTTCTCTTTGTCCATCCCTGATGTTTAGTCAGTATAACTCCTCTGTCTACTCCTTCACAATCATTCCTTTCTGTCTCAGGTTCTGCAATATCCTTAATAGATTTATCTGGTAGTCCTTGGGTATGAATTTGGCATTTATCTTGGATTCCATTCAATCCCAGCTCTTGATCTTTTGTTTTCCCTTTATTCTCCTGTCAGCCTTCAGTTCATACCATGACAATGTTGCATGTCCTTTCAACCTATTGACAACATGTTTCACCTTTTTCTCCTCATCGACGTCTTCATAGTCGAAATACTTGTCCATTGCTCGTATCCAATCAAGCAATTATTCAACGTCCAAATTACCTTCATACATTGGGATGTCTATCTTTTCTCTAGCTCCCAACTTGACAACTGCTTTCAACAAGCTCTCTTCTGCAACACCCTCTGCTACAAATTCTTCAACTTCCACTTCTTCATTCTCTGCATCACTGTCGTCTCCAACATCAAGTGCTCTCCTTTGCACTGTTTCCATGGCATCTATCCTTGCTCTAAGTTCTTGCATATCCCTTTCCATATCTCTATTTTCTATGGGTGGCTATGCACGTCTCCTTGGCAACATTGTGTTGATGTATCTAGTACCACTCAATGATATCATCCTACTTCTTCGCCTCCTTTGTCTTACCTGAAAATAGATTCAGGCTCTGATACCACTTGACGACACAACCCCCTTCTCTCCTGGGGATTCTGCGACCTCCCAGTCTCAGATCTTCAAACTCTTGGAACCGAATTGGTTATTCGAGCCTTCAAAAAACCCTGAAAAAAGTGATACACTCACAGGTCCCCTTGATGTCACCTATAAGTTGGGACTACTTGCGACTCCGCTCCCTGGCACTTGGAAACACCAATTCGTGAGTACTATCTTCACACTAGACTCTTTCTCCTCTATGACTGTAGGCTATATCCTCAGGTCAATCCCTTCACCACTTTGGCCTTTGGAAATATTGCAACCTCCTCCTTTGTTTCCTCCCGAAACACCTTTCTCTGAATCCTCGGATCTCTGCTATGTGTCTCCCTAGATATGATGTTCCAACTGTACTTCGGGCCTCGTGACTTCAAAAATATTTCACTCACTCGACACCCCACTCCTCCGGACCTCTAACTCTCAGATTCTCTAATCCGCTTCCACGTATCTCCTCCCAGCCAATGATTAAGATTTTCCTCGCGACTTCGACGATCCTGCTCCTCAACACTTCGAAACTCTCTGAACTTCGAAATTACGAAACACCTCACGACTAATTCCTGATGTAACTCTCCCCAAATATGACGGTCTAGAATGATCCCAGTCCCTCCTGGAAGGATCTCTTTTTGCTAATTCTGGGAAACGTCAAAGGACTCCTCTCTTTGAATATTTCTCACCATTCTTCCTCCTGAGCTTGTTCTTACTTGAACTTTTTCTTCCTTTGAATACCTTGTTTGACACTTGGTCAAATTTTAGCTTGTGCATGCCTTGCAACAGGTCTTCCTCTACAATCTAGCCTCTTTGTGGACAAATTATGTTACTCCTCCTGAGATTCTGAGTCAAAAGACTCTGTCATGAACTCCTTGCGGAAAATCTTCCTTCAAGATATCTCTCCAAAACTTTCAAAGAAAAAAGGGGCTTTGTCATGCACACCTTATGGACGTT
This sequence comes from Picea engelmannii, assembly GCA_009831015.1. NCBI lineage: Eukaryota > Viridiplantae > Streptophyta > Pinopsida > Pinales > Pinaceae > Picea > Picea engelmannii. Next base: position 626,660 of record ML789435.1, read on the forward strand.
ATGCACTTCTTGCACCTATATAAATTTCACGTTATCTCTTCTGAGCTCGCGAGTCGAAATAGACTCTGTCAATGCACCCCTTGTGGACCCTATGCACACTTGCACTTGCTTATAGAAGACAAACAATTGAAACTTATTTAAAAATTCATACATTCATACATTTGACCATGTAAATGCATTCATAAAAACAAGAACAAGAAATAACAAAGAATTGCAAATAAACAGACAGTCTACCATTCATTCATTCGGATAGACACAACAACACCATGCATTTGGGATAATGCTCCTTTGTTATCATTCAATTGAAATATGCATATGTTCATATGCTGCTCCTCGGTAGCTCTCGACTCTCAACTACAATGGCAACAAATCTCAATAATTAGAGTGCCAACAACAAAAAATTTCAGCAGCCTAACAACAACAACTCTCAACAGCCTCTTTTGGGAAACAATACAAAGCCTTATACAAAAGGGGCTCTTCGATCTCTTCCCTCCAAATATTTTAGAGATATCTTATGCGAACTAAAAGCTATCAACTACTAGAATTTATTATAATAAATATCTGTAACAGATAGATAAGATTGAACACATTGAATCCGTACTGCACTCAGTTTCATTAAAAGAAAATACATTCTCCGATGTGTTCTTGAAATCATCCAGATCCATAGCATTAAAGATGTTCTTTAATTACAACTCCTTCAAAAGATTTGTGTGATATGCCTTCTCCAAAATTTAAAATTCTTCAAAATGCGCACTAGTGCACCTAGCTTTCCTCCACTCATGCTTTGCTGGTGATGCTTCTGCATCATATGGTCTCAAAGCAGGTTTCAAAGACAAGGAGAAAAATTACATGGTAAATACTTGCAACCAGTACCGAAACAGTGGACAAGCATTGCTGCTAGACCTACATAGAAGCATAGGACCATCAATGATGGGGAACCACAGTGAAGGAGATGATAGGGAAGACTAGGAGGTTAGATTGGCTTGACTGGAGCAAGGCATTGCTACATTGATAGAGTTGGTGACACATCTGCTACTAATGAAGGGTAAGGAATCACACTCAACAAAGACTGAGCATGAAGAACACAAGGATGGTCTAGAAGGTTCCAAAGCAGAGATACTTGGAAACTCAGGTAATGACAATGAATTTTCTTGATCTTCTAGTGTTCCTTTCAAAGTTGAAGAAAAGCTTGAAATACCCATGTTTGATGGAAAAACTAATGCTAAAGTCTTGGATAGTTGGTTGAAACAATTGGAGGTTTACTTTGGTCTTTAGAAAATCCACAAAACATGGTAGATCTCCTTTGCCTACTTGAAGATGACCATACATGCTCTGTTATGGTGGGATATTTATGTGGATGCCCTAAATATAGGAAAGAAGGCCATGGTGATTAAATGGGAGGACTTAAACACATGTTGAAGTCATAATTCTATCCCATAGGTTACAAAGAGGAGAAACACATGAAGTGGTAGTACCTTCGCCAAGAACAAGGACAAGGAGTGCAAGAATACACTTCTAAGTTAAAGAGGCAAGCCATCCAGTTGGGTATCTCTCTGGAACAACAAAGAGTGGTGATGAAGTACCTTGGAGGACTTTCCAACCATATATGAAGACAATTTCAACTTCATGGTGTGAAAAGCATAGATGAGGAAAGTAAGAAGGATTTTTTCATTGAGTTGGACTCCAAGAAAGGACAAAAACACATGGGCCAAGAAGAAACCAACAAGAAAAGAGATAAGAAGATGGCAGTCACAATTGAGAAAACGAGGGATCCTAATAAGCATTGCAAACATTGATATGTAGATGGATAGATAGAAGAGAAGTGTTGGAAATTTCATTCAGAATTCCATGCAAAGTGGCTATAAGTACAAGGGGAAATCAAAGGTAGCTACCGAGACAAAAGAAGAAGCGGTAGAAACAACCTCTGATATGGATGAAGTCATAGTTGGCACCACAAAGGTGAGTGGAGATAAACATATGCTATTCTGAATCAATGTTCAAGTGAAGAACCGAAAGGTAAATGCCTTTCTCGATAGTGGTTCTCAATGTAATTTGATGAGCTTGGTCTAGAAAACCACAATCTAATGTAGCCAAACTCACTAGTATGGTTGCAAGGGAAAACTGTCATGAGAATCACTCAGAGATGTAAGATCAATTTTGTCATCAGTGTTGGCTATATTATAAGGTAGATTGAGAAGTTGCATCATTAGACACATGTAGAGAGCTATGATGAATGGCCTTCCAAAGGCATCCCATTAAAACAATGAGGGTTGTAGTGAATAAAGGGAGAGATGAGGGAGAATTGGGGAGAACAATGGCATAAGTGAAATATCAAAGAGGGAAACCTACGTGAAGTTTGGTGAACGAAAGAGTTATTGAGCCTTTCTACACTAAGAAAAGGTGTCTCTAAGCCATGGCCATCTACAACTTGTATTGTTGGTGAGTAACAATACACAAACAATGTGTGTATCTCACCCCGTTGTAATTATCTCCTGAACTTAATAGAAAAATAATCGTTAAATGTGAAATTTGTATGTAGTTTTTTTCAATTTTGTGACTTTGCATATATATGGAGTTCTGATTTGAGTTGAATTGGTTTATGGAATGGTGTGGCACATTGTGAATTCATTTCTAATTAATGGGAACACCATCCCATAATTTTTTTTTTCATTAAGATCGCCTCGGTTTATAGTTTATGATTTCCCCTTTAAATCATGATGCACTTGGGTTTTCAACCTTGCAAAGAAAAATGTGTATTGGTTTCTTTTTTAATTAAACCGATAAATATTGATTTTTTTTTATATTTGAAAATGAAAAATGTTGGTAGTTGCTCACGAATTCTCACGATGTTGAGATGATGATACGAATTGGATCTTGACAAATGCTTGTAAATTTTGTAAATAAACATGTTTTGTTTTATTTCGTTTTATTTTGTCTTTTTGCACAATGGGAAGGTGAAATGAACAACTATGATGATTGGCCTTCCAAAGGAAACCCATTAAAACAATGAGGATTGTAGTGAATAAAGGGGGAGATGAAGGAGGATTTGGGAGAATTGTGGCATGAATGAAAGCTCAAAGAGGGAAACCTACTTGAAGTTTGGTGGATGAAGGAGTTATTGAGCCTGTCTAAAATAAGAGAATGTGTCTCTGATCCATTTCCATCTGCAACTTGTATTGTCAGTGAGTAACGATACACAAAATTTGTGTACGAATTAACCCATTGTAATTTTCTCTTGAGCTTGATAAAAAAATCTTCATTTAACATGAAATTTGTATGTAGTTGTTTTCAATTTTATGAATGTACATATACATGGAGTTTTGGTTTGAGTTGGATTGATTATTAGAATGGTGTGGCATATTGTGAATGCATTTATCCTTAATGGGAACACTGGAAAGGATAAATTTGTGGTTTTGATCCATACGCTTGGTTGAATCAGAGTCAAATCCAGACTCATCTACAATCGTTTACTCATTCACATTTGGAGGTCCCATGTAAGATCGATTCATTTGTTTTGACACAACTTCTATCCCTGACAGTTCTCATTCCATTGGGAAATGATGAAAAATAAGGAAACCAAAGGAATGTCAACAGTTGGAGGTGGAATTAGGACACAAAGAGGCATTGTGTTTTTGTTTTTTTGTCTACAAGAAAAAGTTTAGCCTTTAAAATACAGTATAGGTGCACACTGTGAGTCTTTTGGTGGTTGTTAGATATTATTGACAATTGACAGAACATTGCCCAATTTGGAAATGTTATTTGTGGGAAAAGATGTGTAGTTTTCCTAGCGATATTTTGTTGGCCTGAGAATGAGAAAATATTTTCACAGGACTGGAGTTAAAAGTTCCCAGGAATTCTCAGTTAAAATATCAATTCAAGGGCCGCTAGAACACAAGCAAGGTAAACCAAGTAATTAACAAGCTTGAAGGTCGATTTCTTGAAAACCATATCAATGAGTTGAGCCTTAAAACCAATTAATAGAAAGCTAAATTGAATTCCATAAATGATATGTGTTGATGAAATAGATAGGCCATAGGCCCGCCATTTATGGATTAGATGGTATTAGAGCAGGTTTCAAAGACTTGGAGAAAACTTGCATAGTAAACACCTGCAACCAATACCGAAACAATGGACAAGAATTGTTTCCAAATCTACAAAGAAGCAGAGGACCATCAATGATGGGGAATCATCATGGAGGAGATGACAGGGAAGACCTGGAGGTCAAATTAGCTCGACTGGAGCAAGGAATTGCTACATTTACAACATTGGTGACACAACTACTACTAATGAAGGGTAAGGAAGCACACTCAACAAAGACTGAGAATGAAGAACAAAAGTTTGGCCCAAAAGGTTCCAAAGGAGAGACACTTGGAAACTTAGTTAAGAAATTTTTTTTTTCTTCATCTTCCAGTGTTCCTTTCAAAGTTGAATTGAATCTTGAAATACCCATATTTTATGGAAAAACTAATGTTGAAGTCTTGGATAGCTAGTTGAAACAATTGGAAGTTTACTTTGGTCTTTAGCAAATACACAAAACACAGTAGATCTACTTTGTCCGCTTGAAGATGACCAAACATGCTTTGCCATGGTGGGAGATTTATGTGGATGCCGTAAGGATAGGTAAGAATGCCATGGTGATGAAATGGGAGGAATTCAACGCATTGTTGAAGTCACAATTCTATCCCATAGGTTACGAAGAGGAGAAACTCATGAAGTGGCAGTACCTTTGGCAAGAAAAAGGACAAGGAGTGCAAGAATGCACTTCTAAGTTTAGGAGGTAGTCGATCCTGTTGGGTATCTCTTTGGAACAACAAAGAGTGGTTATGAAGTACCTTGGAGTACTTTTCAACCATACTTGAAGACAATTGCAACTTCATGGTGTGAAAATCATAGATGAGGAAAGTAAGAAGGATTTTTGCATTGAGTTGGACTCCAAGAAAGGACGACAACACATGGGACAAGAAGAAACCAACAAGAAAATAGACAAGAATATGGTAACCACAGTTGAGAAAAGGATTGATCCTAATAAGCATTACAAAGATTGAGATGCATATGGATAGAAAAAATATAAGTGTTGGAAACTTCATTTGGAATTGCATCCAAAGTGGCTAAAGTACAAGGGGAAATCAAAGGTAGCTACCAAGACAAAAGAAGAAGTGGTAGAAAGCACCTCTGATATGGACGAAGTTGTAGCTGGCACCACAAAGGTGAGTGGAGATAAACATGTGTTATTCCAAATCAAAGTTCAAGTGAAGAACCAAAAGGTAAATGCCTTGCTCAATAGTGGTTCTCAATGTCATCTAGTTTCCAAAACATTAGTTGATGAGCTTGGTCTAGAAACCCCCATTCTAGTGCAACCAAGTTCACTAGTATGGTTGCAAGGGAAAACTGCCATGAGAATCACTCAGAGATGTAAGATCAAGTTTTCCATTAGTGTTGGCTATATTATGAGGTAGAGTGTGAAGTTGCATCATTGGACACCTGTAGAGTGATGTTTGGTAGCCCATACTTGTGGGAGAGGGATGCTACCTTCTATAGGAGAGAAAACAAGTATTGTTTGGTCAAGGGTCGAAAGGAATACCTCGTCAAAGCACATAGAGAGAGAGAGAGAGGGGGGGGGGNTGCAAAGGGCCCATAGTGATAATAGTGGAGGCCATTTAATGTAAGGTGGACTAGGTCCACTATATTATTAAATAAGACCCACTATGGTAGTTAGATATAATAAATGTAAGAGGACTTCTTAGAAGGTTCAGCTTCTAGAAGATTCATCCTCTAGAATGTTCTTAGGTGATGGTAGCACTATATAAAGAGGTTAAAGAAATGTAATGGGACATGAAGAGAAATATTGTATTTGGAGATGAAGCTCATAAGAGGAAGCCCCCTCGAAGAGACAAGTGAAAAGGAGAGGATCCCTTCCATAATATGATTCATTGTATGGTGTTTCCCTACCTCAAGGGTTTTCTTATAATAAAAGTGTGGTTTCTTTTATATTGCTCCATGGATATATTTTGTATTCAGTATTTGTGGTGATTATATTTGTAAATCTATTTAGGTACATAACAAGTGGTATCAGAGAACTTTCCTTGGCCAAAGAAGGGAATAATGTTTTGCTCTTTTTGCAGAATTTTTTCTAGGGAAGAAAAAGAGGGCAGCACACTTCAGGTTCATATATGAAGCTTTATGAGATGAATTTGGAATTGTTTTTGGGTATTTCAATTCCTCTAAGAAAGATACCAAATTTAAAAAAACAAATCAACCGAAACAGAGTCCGGGAAGTAAAGTTATGAGCATTTTAAATTCAACTGTTTTTCAAGTTTTTTCTGGAAAAAGCCGTGACTTTCTGTAGTAATTTATTTTTAAACCCTTGTTCTATTTTTTGGGTTTTATTTCATGATGAAGATGAGACTGCATAGTTCATAACTTTTCATAGGGTGCTCAGATTGCTACCATATCACTGCCAATGGACAAATCATTTTAAGAGTTTTCTTTTGGTATATTATATGTGGTATTTCCAATGGATATGCACTCTCAATTCAGGGAAATTATACACATGATTGAAGCATTCAAAGTCGATATAAAAGACCACATAGATCATTATCACAATAGTCAACAATCATTGGCTCTCCTTTAAGAGAGATATCTTATGGAAGACATCAAGAATGAATATCATCAAGAAGTGTATGCTTGGTATGATTTGGAGGATGATTGTGATGATTGGTATATGGATAGATGTCATTTCTGGGATGACAACCACTTCCATCTTTTATTTCATGACTCTACTCCACCTTCTGTAGAGAACATGAATGTGACACATCAGGAGCTAGTTATGATTACTAGTATCCAGCCTGCATATTCTACAACAGTATTGTTCTTTCCAGATTCCGCTTTGACCCTTTCCCACTATGTGGATGGATATTCTTCTTTGGATCCACATGATAGGTGTCAATTTTGGTAGCATCATTTTCAGTTGGTTATGGAGTGATGGTATCTTTTGTGTGGAGTTGACATGAGAAATTGGACATGGGACCCTAGTTTACAATGGCAGTTGGACTACTTCAGCATGGTGGATTCCATTTCTCAATGGGACCCTGGTTCTCTAGTCTACTTCAACACTATGGTCCACACTTATCCATGGGACCTTGGTATATGGTTGTACATCAAGCGTTGATGACAACAATTTCATAAGGGGGATGGAATATTAGGTAGCTAGAGAGGTAGTGGGGAGTCCGAAGGGCCCATAATGATAATAGTGGAGGCCATTCAATGTAAGGTGGACTAGGTCGACTATATTATTAAGTAAGGCCCACTATGGTAGTTAGATATAATAAATGGGTAGTTAGATATAATAAATGTAAGAGGACTTCTTAGAAGGTTAAGCTTCTAGAAGATTCCTCCTCTAAAATGTTCTTAGGTGATGGCATCACTATATAAAGGGGTTCAAGCAATGTAATGGGACATGAAGAGAAATATTGTATTTGGAGCTTAAGCTCATTAGGATGAATCCGCCTCGAAGACGCAAGTGAACAGGAGAGGATCCCTTCCATAATAGGATCCATTGTATGGTGTTTCCCTACCTCAAGGGTTTTCTTATAATAAAAATGTGGTTTCTTTTATATTTCTCTATGGATCTATTGTGTAGATTCACTTGCCTCTCTTGTTCACTTGCCTCTTTGAGGGGGTATCCTCCTATTAAGCTACCACTCAAATACAATACTTTTCTTCATGTCCCATTACATTGCTTGAACCCCTTTATATAGTGCTACCATCACCTAAGAACATTCTAGAGGAGGAATCTTCTAGAAGTAGAACCTTTTAAGAAATCCTCTTACATTTATTATAACTAACTACCCATTTATTATATCTAACTACCATAGTGAGCCTTGTTTAATAATATAGTGGACCTAGTCCACCTTACATTGAATGGCCTCCACTATTATTACTATGGGCCCTTTGGTCCCCCCCACTACCTCTATAACTACCTAACACACACACACACACACACACAGAGAGAGAGAGAGAGAGAGAGAGAGAGAGAGAGAGAGAGAGCATAACTCTGTGGTTTTCTTATAATAAAAGTGTGGTTTCTTTTATATTGCTCTGTGGATCTATTGCGTATTCAATATTTGTGGTGATTATATTTTCACATCTACTTAGGTACATAACAAGTGGTATCAAATCACTTTCCTTGGCCAAAGAAGGGAAGATTTTTTCTCTTTTTGTAGAATTGTTTCTAAGGAAGAAAAAAGAGGGCGACGCACTTCAGGTTCATATCTGAAGCTTTATGAGCTGAATTTGGAAAAAAAAATTGGGTATTTGAATTCCTCTCGGAAAAATACCCAATTTATAAAACAAATCAGCCGAAACAGAGTCTGGGAAGTAAAGTTATGAGCATTTTAAATTCAATAGTTTTTCAAGGTTTTTCCAGAAAAAGCCACAATTTTCTGCAATAATTTATTTTTAAACCCTTGCTTTATATTTTTTTTATTTTTTTTCGTGACGGCGACGAAACTGCAGAATTCGTAAATTTTCATAGATTGCTCAGATTGCTACCAAATCAGTGCCATTGGATAAATCATTTTAAGTGTTTTCTTTTGGTATATTATATGTGGTGTTTCCAATGGATATGCTCTTTCAACTTAGGAAAATTCTACACATGATTGAAGCATTCAAAGATGATATACAAGACCACATATATCATTATCAAAATAGTTAAAGATCATTGACTCTCATTCAAGAGAGATATCTTATGGCAGACATCATGAATGAATATCATCAAGAAGTGTATGGTTGGTATGATTTGGAGGATAATTGTGATGATTGGTATATGGACAGTTGTCATTTCTGGGATGACATCCACTTCCATATTTTATTTGATGACTCTACTCCACCTTCTGTAGAGAACATCAATGTGACACATCAAGAGATAGTTATGATTACCAGTGTCCAGCCTACATATTCTACAAAGTTATTGTTCCTTCCAGATTCATCTTTGACCCTTTCCCACTATGTGGGTGGATATTCTTATTTGGATCCACATGATAGGTGTCAGTATTGGGAGCATCATTTTCAGTTTGTTATGGGGCGCCGGTATCTTCCATGTGGAATTCACATAAGAAATTGGACATGGGACCCTGGTTTACAATGACAGTTGGACTACTTCAACATGGTGGCTTCCATTTCTCAATGGGACCCGGGTTCTCTAGTCTACTTCAGCACTATGGTCCACACTTATCCATGGGACCTTGGTATATGGTTGTACATTAAGCATTGAGGAAAAAACTTTCAAAAGGGAGATGGAATGTTAGGTAGATAGAGAGGTAGTGTGGTGGGGGGGGGTCAGAGGGCCCATAGTGATAATAGTGGAGGCCATTCAATGTAAGGTGGACTAGGTCCACTATATTATTAAATAAGGCCCACTATGGTAGTTAGATATAATAAATGGGTAGTTAGATATAATAAATGTAAGAGGACTTCTTAGAAGGTTCTACTTCTAGAAGATTCCTCCTTTAGAATGTTCTTAGGTGATGGTAGCACTATATAAAGTGGTTCAAGCAATGTAATGGGGCATGAAGAGAAATATTATATTTGGAGTTGTAGCTCAATAAGAGGATGCCCCCTTGAAGAGGCAAGTGAACAAGATAGGATCCATTCCATAATATGATCCATTGTATGGTGTTTCCCTACCTCAAGGGTTTTCTTATAATAAAAATGTGGTTTCTTTTATATTGCTCTATGGATCTATTGTGTATATTCACTTGCCTCTCTTGTTCAATTGCCTCTTTGAGGGGGCATCCTCTTATTGAGATACCACTCAAATACAATACTTTTCTTCATGTCCCATTACATTGCTTGAACCCCTTTATATAGTGCTACCATCACCTAAGAACATTCTAGAGGAGGAATCTTCTAGAAGTAGAACCTTCTAAGAAGTCCTCTTACATTTATTAT
>ML789435.1:665591-683972 GCA_009831015.1 Picea engelmannii
GGATCAGGATAGTGGAACGGTGACCGGCCTCAGAAAGCATTGTAAGTTGACTTATATTGTTGGTAATGAAAAAGATACTTTTCCCGTCCCGAAACACATGAATCTCATCGTCATTATCTGATTTATGTTTTATTTCTAACCCCAGGCCACTTGGAAGTGTGAGAGAGAGATGAACGGTGACACATGGCGGGAAGGGAAAGGCGGGCAGAAAGATGACATGGCCTGAGGCGGGCCCATGCAGATTAAAGACAGGGCAGCTGAGAAGGTCGGGGCCGTGCCTGAGCCGTTGATCTGGGTGCCCCGATCGTGGCCGTTGGAAACTGCTCCTACGATTCCGGACCCCCCCCCCTAGGCTTAAAGGTAGAAAGGAGGGGGGGGGTCCGGAATGGTCTTCATCGTCGTTGATCCAGGCGCGCTCATCTGGACTGTCGGAGAGGTGCGCCCCCGATTCCGGACCCCCCCCCCCCTTGCTTAAAGATCGAAAGGCAAGGGGGGTCCGGAATCCAATATGCGCCGTCGATTTGGGCGCGCAAATCTGGACCGCCCGGTCTTGCTTGTTGCTTACCATGGGCGTGTTATCACCCGAAACTTTGGATAAGTGGGTTTTTACCCCTTCTTTTGTGTTCTACCCCCCCATACAAGAAATATCGCTAACAGACATTAAGATAACATATATGAATAGCACATTCAGAATACTAATCTTTCATCATCATCGCACAATATCTGTAACATATTCATAATAATAACCATTTTATGCTATCCACAACACACACATAACATCACATCAAGACACAAGTTTTAACATGGTTCACCCCAATTTGGGCTATGTCCACAATGATTGGCTTCTTATATTATTCATTTATAGTCTCCTTACAACTGCACACCGTGCTTACAAAAATATGCAACAGTAACCATTACTCAAACCTGCCTAGTCGTTATGTTGCAGTGCTAGCCTCACTCCCTAGTCATACCTCAAAACTTCTCCCAAAACTGACTAACTCAAAATATATTCATGACAAAACTTTCACTACCAAACTACTTCTACCCAAAAAACCATTACCATTTATAGTTTTACAAAAGGGCCAATTCCATTACAATGTGGAAAAAATGTCCCAAAATCCTAACTACTTTTTCCTTTTGCGTGTTGACTCCCGAACATGCTTCAAATGATTTTCCCACATGCGTTGCTCCTTAGCCAAAATATCACATGATCTGTTCCTATGTGATTCCCAAGATTTATAAAAAACTATCCAAAACACCTATCCAACAGGCCCCCAACACTCACATGTGGCTCTTCCTAAGCCACTCAGGCCTTCTTCCAGTTTGCCATGAACTTTTCAAATGTCTCCTTTGCTATCCTGGCGTTATCCTTTACCTCTATCTCCTTCTGTAAAATTGTGTTGATTGTTTTGATAGTCACCTGAGCCTACATCTTCTCAACACTTTCTTCGACTTCCTATTTGATTATACCTTGAGTGGATTCTAAGGCCACTGTCACCCTATAGGATTCTTCTTGTAGTACTTCAATATTTTGCATGCGATCGTGATGCTCTGCTCTTGGCTGATTCATTTTTGAATACAGTTTCATGTTCTCTTCTATTTCCATTATCACTTATGCTCGAAGTAATGTTCCCATTACTTCTTTGAACTTCTACGCCTTTTCCTACGCAACCTGTATCTTTTGGATGATCTCCTGTCTCTCCCTATATTCAGTTAGTTACGTCCAGATGACCATGGTTTCTGCATAGAGTTTCTGCATAGAGTTGAGCACATTCTACCTCTAGGTTCTTTATTCTCTCCACAACTGTGGTCACTATCTGTTTCCTTTTCTCCCTTTATTCTGGTGGAGTACTTGGTGTCATATGCACTTCTAAGTCGACTATATGTGAGCAATAGGCTTGAATAACTTTGCTTATATTTGTTACTTTTTCTTCAATTGGGGCCTCCTTCTCTATCCGAGCCTCTGCGATTTCTTTGTAGACCTGATAGAATGCATGTTGCATCCTTTCGACCTTTTTCATGGCCTCATCCCACTCCTTCGTGAATTTATTGTATTCTATATTCAAGGCTACATTCTTTGTCATAACCTTAACCAATTTGTTAGATGTATTTTCTGTATGCAAATTCATCTCTTGCATCATGCTCGTCTGCAATTCTTGCAATCCGTCTATCGTTAGTTGAGATAATACTAAGTCAATATGACCTAGTGCTCTTTATTGTTCCTGCATCTCTATTGTGGGGAACTCTACCACCCTTGTTGCTAACTTGATCAATTTGCGTTCACCTTCTACTTCAAATGACTCAAATATTGTCTTTCCTATCTCCCCATTCTTTGTATTTCATGTTTCCTCTTCATCCTATGTTTGTCATACCAGTGTAATCTATGCTACTCTAAACAATTGGCACAACTCAATCATATTCTCTTGCATCTTTTTGTGTATTTCTTCCTACTGGTGTGCTGCACGCTGAAATGCGTAATATGTGACTTCTTTAACTTGATCACCTATCATTTCCAAGTCTTCCTCTATCAAGGCTTGGATGGCCACTTCCTTGATGAATTTCCATTTCATCCATTGTGGTACATATTTTCTTGCCTCTAGTTCTTTCTGCTTCTTATCTATGCATGGTGATGTCTTATGGGTTGTTTCTTCAGTGCCATTTCCTCTTTCCTGTTTATCTCCTTCTTCTTCACCATCATTTATCTTTTGTACTTCTGGGTTTTGTCTCTCTGAGGGACTTGTTTTCACTGGTGGAATATTCCACTCATCATCCCAATCTACCATGATATGGCCCATCTCATGCTCGGTTAACATGTACTATTTGGGAAACCAATGTTGATCTGGCTCCTTTTTCGCTTGTACATACATATGGTGGTGCCCTACCTTAAAGAGTGCAACTACCTTATATGCCTCCACCACCTGTGGTGGTATGGGAGGTGTCCTCTCAATTCTGTCTCTAATGGTTTCTTTATAAATATAAAAGGAAACATTGTTTTCCATTTGTCACACCTTGTGCATAGTATTCCATAAGTTCTGATATCACATAGCTAGAAATGGCTTATCCTTGACTCCCAAAAACTACATGTCATATGGCTCCCTCCATGCTGATAGTGCAATTAGAATTAAGATCCAGGAATATTGGAACTCAGTACCTTTATCCCGTGCCTCTTCACACTCAATCAAGAATTGGTTGATTAAGAGCGTCACCCAGTTCAGCTGGATTCCCTCGACGCACCTTTCAACTGCCACTATGACTACTGCTGGTACTTGGTATTTTATACACTTTCTTAACAATTTACAAGCTAAGGATTGTGTCATGAACTGTATGGCTAGGTCACAGATGCTTGCAACATCTAACCCACATTTCCCGCATAATATATAGAACTTCTCCTTCATGCTCTCAGATAGAACCTTTTCATTCTTTTTATCGAAGAACAACAATGAGGGGTCCTCCCCTTGCGATGGTAGGTCGGTAATGCACATGATCAAGTCTGTATCAATGGATAATGTCCTATCGAGCCACAAGTATCCCCCATGAATGCAACTTAGCAACATTTTTATGTAATCATTAATCTCTAGGCTCCTCCCAAAGTGTGGTATGTTGACTAGGTTCAGAACGCCTACTTTCTGCAACCTCGTAGCCCAAATTTATGGCTCTATCACTATCATATGAGTTTTAGAGATAATGTATTTCTTCAAGTACTTTCTTGGCACCAACTATAGAAATTTCTTCTCATCCATAATTTGATGGTCGACATACTTTAAACCTGGTATCAAACCTAACATGTCTTCTTCCATAATCACACCCTGTGGAATCTCTCACTCCACGAGTGGGTACTTCACGTCTTTCTATAAGTTGATAATTTTTGCATACGACTTTCTTGGTGGTATGTAATCCTTGGGTAATATCGATGTTGAGTAGGATGCCTCTAGTTTCTCTTCAACCATGGGTGTGATTGTTGGTTGAATTTGTTGTTTCTTGCGTACTGCTATTGAGGTGGATGTTACCTTGGGTGGTGCCATATTCCTATGCAACTGTTCTCTATGCACAACTGGGCTCTGTGAATCACCTCTGAAGCTTGGCTCCACAACTTGGCTTTGCAACTCGACTCTATATGTGAACTGTAACTGATAATAAACTTCCCTCATCGACCCTTCACTTACGTTTATACCTCATCACCAGTTTTTAGCTTCCCTTTTCACCTACACTTTCCATCTTATCCACTAATGCTTTGCATTCAATGCATGCATTAACATTGTGTTATTGCTAAATCATCCATCATATGTTCTTCTATATCTAGCAGTGTGTTATGATCTTCATGGTACTTTGCATTTATTTTTATGTGTCACTATCGTTTTGGACTGATGTTTTCGCATAACTTCTTTTTCCCATAATGTTTCCTCATAAATTCTCTTAATTGTCATCTATACGATCTCTTATCTTTTGCATGATCTCTTCTCTATGCATGATCTCTTCTCTCTTCTCAAACTTACATCCTTCATCTGTGCACTCTTCTTCCTACTTCCTTCTATTTTGTGACATTTTCCTATTTTTCCTACTAATCTTAAGTGCTTGGACTCTTCAACTCTCTACTTCTTCTGAACCAGTTTCTTAATTTTTCCTATTTTTTTCTTTCTTTTTCGACCTTTTCTTTCTATAGTACACTATGATACAATTTCTATGGTACATATCCTATTCAATTCACCTAGTGCATGAAAGGATGGTCATCCTTGTACAGTTTCAACCAACTCTCGTTAACTAGTCCTTCAATGACTTGTCCATCTGACTATTCCGGCTGAACAATACTTGATTTAGTCGCAAATATGATCATGTAAGGCCCTATCCAGTGCATCCTAAACTTTCCAAGATGTTGTAAGAACTTAATATCATAGAGTAGTACTAAATATCTTGTCTAAAACTTCCTCTTCTTGATGTGTCTAGCATGCCATGCTTTTTCATGTGCCTTATGTACTTTCTAATGGAACCCTGCAACAAATCAGTCTTTCTCTAATGCCATAATTATGATAATATTTATTCTATTGCGCTAGAATCCATAAGGTCTATCATCACAGCAATGTGCAGACTTGGTACAATAAATTCCATGTAGGGTGTTGACCATACACTAATATAAAGGGTGTTGACTTGTCAACTTCTTGAATGTAGTTCTATAATCCCATAGCATTGCAGAAATCCTTACGTCCCAATCGTCCCATCCTACATTACATACCTTTGTCAACACATTTTCCAGTGTCTTATTGAAGGCCTCCATAGTTTCATTTGATTGAGGGTGATAGAGAGTGCTATTTCAATGTTGAATCTAGAACTCATCTGTCAGTGCTGCAATTTTCTTGTTCAAAAAGTGAGTCCCATGATTGCTCATAATTACTTTAGGACACCCAAACCTTGTAATATGTTCTCAAATAAGAACCTCACAAATGTCTCTGTGCTACAATATTTAACTAGTTCTACCTCTTCCCATCTTGTCAAGTAGTCTATCGCGGTAATTATGTACCCGACTCCCATTCTCCTCACAGGTGGATTAATTGGTTCGATAAAATCCACTGCCCAGTTGTCAAATGTTTGCAAGGTGACTTGTGGATTCAAAGGCATCCCATCCCTTCGCGATGGCCTTCCTAATATTTGGAAACCATCAGAACTCTAATAATATTCCTTAGTGTCCTTATGGAGGGTGGGCCACCATAGACCTACGTGCAATATCTTATGAGTTGTTTCCTTTCCTACATAATGACCTCCTGCAATTCCATCATGCACCTCTACTAGGATCATTGGTCTTTCATGGTCTAATACACATCATCACATTATCCCATATACACCTAACCTATATAGATTTCTTGTGTCAACTGATAATCCACTGCTTTAACCACTGGTTTCTTCTTTTGTGATACTATCATGTCGGATGGAGCAATTCTTGTACTAAAATATTGGACAATTCCTGCAAAGTGGTCATCTACCATTTGAACTAAAAATAATTGTGCATGTGGTAAAATATCGCCTAGGTTCCTTGCATCTTCCCCTGTTAGTATTCACGATAGATGGTATAGTCCTACATTTAGTTTCCCTGGCTTCGCAATAACTTCAAAGTCATACTCTTGGAACAACAATAACCATCTACATATTCTCCCCCCCAACATTAGCTTTTTCATTAGGTATCTCAATGCAGAGTGGTCTATATACATATTGAAATGGGACCACAACAAGTAGTGTCTGAACTTGTGCAAGGAATAAACCATGGCCAAGCCTTCCCTTTCTATTGTTGTATAATTCTTCTCAACAATCAACAACTTCCTTCTAGTAAAGGAAATTGGATTGGCTAATTCTCCCTCTCCTCGCTGGGATAATACTGCATCAAGCACTATCAATGATGCATCCACATGAACATGAAACTCTTTCTTCCAATCTGGGAACACCATAATGGGCGCAGTTACTAACTTCTGCTTCAGTACGTCCATACCCTACTAATAGTCTTCATTCCACTGAAACTTAGATTCTTTCTTTAATAACTTTTCCATCGAAGCTATAATATGTGCATAACCTTTAATAAATTTTCTGTAATATCCTGTATGACCCAACATTGTTCTCAGCTGTCTTATGGATGTAGGTGGTGGAAAATAAACAATCATTTCAATCTTTGTAGGATCAACCAATAAACCTTGCTTTCATACCACATGACCTAACAATATCCCAAACGGTGCACATAAATACACTTCTTAAAATTTAACAATATCTGAAATCGTCTACATCTATTGAGCATCAAGCGCGAAGTTTCTATGTAGTCTTTTAATAAGCTAAACACAGTCCAATAATCTAAGTACACTTCAAGAAACTTATGAATAAATTCCTTAAAGGTTGCAACAACTACTCTAGAAAACACAATAGGTGCATTCTTTAACCCAAATGACATCTTTGTGTATTGGTAGCTTCCCCATTTTGTTGCAAATGTCATCTTTTGTCTATCTTCTGGCATAATCTTATCTGATGATATCTTGAAAATCCATCAGTGAACAAGTAGGCCTCCTACCCTCCTACATTTTCTAACTCATCTTTTGTAAAGGGGGTCGGAAAAGGGTCATGTAAACATTTATCGTTCAATTTCCTTAGGTCTATACAAATTATAATACCCCCTTATTTTCTTATCTTGAACTACCATTGGGATTATCCATTTGGACTCTATGACGAGCTCAATGATACCAACTTCTATCATTCTGTCAAGCTTTTCTTTCACTTTTTCCTTGTACTTTAGATTCAACCGGTAAGGTATCTGTCTTACTAGATTAGCATCTGGTTTTAATGAGATATTCATCTCACCTAATTCCCCATCTATCCCCTTCATCTCTGAAAAGGTTGTCGAAAATATATCTTGATATTCGCATAGTAAGTCTGCAATCTTGTCAACAGTCTCATCATTCCAATAGTCACCAATATTCACGAACTTGGGTTTCTCTTTCATTCCAATATTCAGTGTGCAGACTCTTAATGGCTTTGCATATGCATCAAATTCGAGTTTTGGACCTTCTACTATACGCTCCCTTTCAATCTATGATACTTGCACATTTCTTGGATCTTCTTCCTCTTGATCTTCTTCAGTAACATTATAACATTCCAGTAGTTCATGGACTGTCACAATTTTTTTTTTTACACTACACATAGGTCTATTTTTATCTGATATTCTTCCATAAAAGTCTTATTTCTAATGACTTGCAGAGTTGCATCTACTAAGGGTGACCCAACTTCAAAACTAAATGATACCCTGAAATTCCGGGTGAGCTCTTCCCAATCTGTTATCCCTTTGTACACTTCTAGTTCTAGATACCAATTCTTGGGAACCATCTCAAGTGTATGTATGAACCTATGCATCCATCTTTCTTTGACACATGTATCCAAGTTTTCATACATTACAAAAAATGATCCATCGGATTGCTCATCCATGTATACTTGTGTGTAATTTATTCTATTCCAAATATGATCTGCATTAGCCTTTTACAGTGTTGCCAATCCCTATTCCTTCCTTGTGTGTAGCCCACCATCTCGTTGTGGTTTCTTTCAGTGAAACATCTAATGCCAAAAATCTTTGTTGTTCAGGCATCTGCAACTAAAATTCTCTTACAAAGAAACTTACTTCAGTTAATCCATCAAACCTTGGTGCATCACATACCTCTGCTCCGATCCAATGCAAAGAGTGAGTAATGTGAGCACATCTTCTGGTCGATACTTCATGCAATTTGTGTTGTCAATGTTAAATTCCTTCTTTTGAATATGATGCACAAGATATAATGCAATGTGCATCTCCAACTAAGTGTACCATCTACAGTAGGATTAACACAATCATCCATTCGTGAAATCATATTATATAGGTTATCAATTTATTTTATTGCAGGTTCCACATACCTCCTTGCTTCTGTGGGGTCTAATGGTGCAGTGACCTTTAAGACTCCTCCTTTGAAAATCATTTCTCTCTTCTTCAAGTTAATAATCGTCTGGTTGTCAAAGATCGAATCTAGTCTGAGCAATGTTAGATATGGGTGATTGTTATCCATGATCTTATTGACCTCAAATTTGGCTACATCACGTACTCCATTTATGTTAACAATTACTCCTACTAGTCTCTCGATCGATACTATCTTATGTTGGTTTTCCAACCTCAACTGAACAGTTGAATGAACTAAGTTTGGTTTCCCATTTATTTACAACATCTCTCTTGGAAGAACATTTACATTTGATCCTAAGTCCAATATGACATTATTCATGTCATACTCTCCTATCCGTGCACTTAATGCGAATTCTCTATTTTTCCTCTTCTTGTGCAATACTTGGTTCACTGCTCTCTGTGTCATAGGTACTTCTCTGTCTTGGGTGCACTAATCGATCATTCCACGCAGTGCGATCAATGTTGGTTCGTCCTTCATCAACTCTAAAGGACTCTTTAGAAACTATTTCAAAGTATTTAACTTCTCAACTGACCTTTCTGGAATGGTGTGATCATATACTGACAACATATCATATAATGGTGGAACATTTGATGTTGATGCTATCCATTCTAGTCCTAGTATTTCCTTCCTAGCTTGCTGATATGTCTCTTTCTCTTTGTATGGGTTTAATTTTGGTGTAGGATCAATTTCTTTCCTTATCCATTTCTTGATCCCCTTTCCTTTTTTTGTCACATACGCTCCAGGTCTCGTTCCTCTACGCGTAACGATTGCTATTCTAGGTTGATCATTGTGTTCCTTGGCTGTTATCATATGTATGTTCTAGTTCTAATTCTGGTTTTGATTTAGGTTCCCTCTTTCCTTCCATTTCTCTATCAGTTCAGTACAATCCTTTGTCACATGGTCCAATGCTTTGTAGTACGTGCACACCGTGCAAGGATTCAAGCAGTCTCTTGCTAAATGTCCCATTTGATTGCAATTATAACAAATGATTGGTCCTATGCTTTCTCTACCTAATCCACCTCACCCTTGACCTCTGTCGAATCCTCCTCGTACACCCTAATTAAATCCTCTTATGGTATTATACTGTGGAACTCCCCCCTCTATTGTGACATTTTATTCTTGGATTCTATTCACATATGAAGTGCACTCTCTCATTAAGTTGAATGCACAACATTCTCTCATCGTGTCCTATAGACTCACAAAAATTACACAAACAAATTCCTAAGCATACTCTGGGACTTCTGCAATAATGAACAAGCCATTAGATGATGTCCCCGTGTCTTGCATATTTCACAATACCCTACTCCTCCTTCCAAAGGATTCAATGATCATGTAGCCATATACTGTGCAAATGTTGGGCATTCTTCCTTATGATGGCCTTCTATCTTACATGTAATACACCAAAATTATTCACTCTTTTCCTTTTCTTTCGTTATTTCTGACAACTGAATCCTTAACGCAAATGACTATGACTCAACCTATGCCATCTCCTACGAGAGATGATTCTAACTTCATATTAATTTATAATGCTTCTACTATGACATGACCTTCTGCAACGTCAGAGGATAATGAATGTGCGAAAACAAACATGCAATAAACACTTCTCTATGTTGTTCATCAGGAATCTAAAATGTTAATCTACCCATCACATCTTTAAACCTTTGATTGTAATCCAAACTATCTCATTTTGTATTTGCCTAATTTATTTCAACTCTGTGATATACTATGACTCAGATTTCAAATTCAGAAATTCCTTTAACAAGTCTTGTCCAATCTCTTCTAATGTCCTTGATTGTCCCGCAGACGTAGTGGTCTAATACTTCATGTACCACAATAGTGCGCAACCTTTGAACGTAGTGGCTAGCTAGATGATCTTCCTTTCCTCATCCCGAACATTCTTCATATTCCATGTCGTGTCACATGCAAATAAATGTTTCTCTAGGTCTTATGAACCCACTCCATGGAATTAATGAATTCTTAATGTATGATATATTCCTTTCATTGTATTATGTGTAGTACTTACCTTCAATGATGTTGATTGAATCTTGTTTGTTGAGCTACTTCCACCATTCTGACTATTGTTCTAACTTTCTCCACTAACTACAATTTCTCTTGAAAAAGTTATGGTTTCTGCTTTAGATCTTGGTGACGCACACAAGGTCATAGGTTCAACACATATTCTAATCTGTGATGGACTTCCTTCTTTTTTTGGACTGCACTAAGGATCCTTTTCTTTCTCTTTCCTTTCTCTGTATGGTGTGATTTGAAGTATTGCGCAAGGTCCTCTTTTCTCAAACACTCTGTGTTGCTCTTCTCTCTTAGCCACAGTCTCCTTCTTACTATACCTGAACCTTTTCCCATAGAACAATACTATAATCTCTCCATCTGAGTCACTATCTTCCTCTCTTGACATCCTCATTCCATTCATTCCTTATTCATCCTTTTCATCTCTTTCCACTCTTAGACCATCTTATGGTAATCTCCCAGTCCCCCTTTGTGTGTGAAGGCACCTAGAAATCAGATTCCATCTTCATGACATTCATGTCGCACACCAACATATTTATCCAGGTAGAAAATGCATTCAAAAATCTTCTACGTGAACCCTTGAATAAGTCCCTCTCTGTGACACTATAAGACTAGGTATAATCTATTACAAACTTTGTAATGTAACCCCCCATTATACTATTCAACCAAAAATCAACTACGTGAGAAACTTTATTACTTACTGTATTCAATTATTTGATCAGTTCAGGAGTCCAGTTTCTCATAGCCTCAGTTTGATATCTTCCAACATTCTCCACTAGCCTTTCTAACCGTTCAGTCAAAATTATCAGAAATTCACCAAAGAAGATTTCATTAAGATCTGTAAACACATACCTTTGCAACCATTGTTCATTTCTAAACCATGGGTTTCTATTTTGTTCTCAGGGAAAGTGTCATTCCTTCCTTATTAACCATTCTATGATCTCTTCCTTATTCAGCCTCCAAAACATTCCCCTCAATTACAAATCTTGATCTCGACAACATAACCATTTGTTGGAATGTAGTGGGAAAACCCTAGGTTCAAAGATAACATACCAACAAAACCCTCAGACACTGGCCTTTTTTGCATCACCTGCAAGTAGGTGAAGTCTCACTCGAGGCATATAGAGGGGCTACAAGAACCAAGTTTCTACAGTGATGAGGAGAAGTGAGGCAGTCAACATGTTCTTATTGTGTGTGTTGGTTTGATTACTTAACAATTACTTATCATGCAACATACCTTGTGTGCAACATTACTTTACTTGATAGGCATTCATTTACTAGTTACTTCAGTGTGCGAAATTATGACAACATATATGAATAACACATTCAAAATACTAATATTCCATCATCACTGTTCAATATCGGTAACATATTCATAAAACTAACCATTCTATGTTGTCCATAACACACACAGAGCATCACATCAAGACACGATAATGTGGTTCACCC
Source organism: Picea engelmannii (assembly GCA_009831015.1). NCBI lineage: Eukaryota > Viridiplantae > Streptophyta > Pinopsida > Pinales > Pinaceae > Picea > Picea engelmannii. The sequence goes on from ML789435.1 coordinate 677,513, forward strand.
CAACTGGGTTACATCCACAATGATTGGCTTCTTATATCATTCATTTATAGTATCCTTACAAATGCACATTATTCTTACAAAAGGATGCAATAGTAACCATTACTTAAACCTTCTTATCCATTCTACTATAGTGCAAGCCTCACTCCTCAGTCATACCTCAAAACTTTTCCCAAAATTGATGAACTCAAGAGAACTTCATGAAAATAATCTCGCTACCAAAATACTTATACCCAAAAACCCATTACCATTTATATTTTTACAAAAGGGATAAGCCCATTGCAATTTGGAAAAAATATCCCAAAATCCTAACTACTTTCGGCCTTTTGTGCATTGTCTCTCAAAGATGCTTCAACTTCTTTGCACATGCGCTGCTCCTTAGCCAAAATGTCACACGATCCATTCCTGTGTGATTCTAAAGACTTATCCAAAATTCCTATCCAACAAGCACCATGAGCTCATGGGGAGTAGCCCCAAAGAGAAGAGTGACCCTTTTCCATTGATGTCAAATGGGGAGAAAAAGATCATGAGAATGATGACAGCAAGATCATGAGCATGATGACAGGGGGAGTATAAGTGTTGTCATCAATGAAAAAGGGGAATAATGTTAAATGGTGTTGTCATTGATGTCAAATTTATTCATTTATCAACATGAATAAGTCTCCAAATTTTTTCCTTTATGGCATATCTTTAAGCATGGCCCTCACGGGAAGACACTTTGAAGAAGACCACAATAAGCCCCACAGTTGTTTGAAGAAAAATAGTATGAAGGATATTGCAAATGCATGCAAAAATATCCATGGATTGATATCCCTTGTCAATCCAATTCCAATTGTAGATGGAATGCCACGTGGCCCCTTATGGCTAAGAAGATATTCCCTGTTAAAGATGATCATGTGAATTTTCCCACAAAACATGTTGCAAACAAGAAGTTATAGGTCAGCCCTAAAGTTAAGTAAAGGAAGTTCTTGGAAGGGTATAAATACACATTAAGAAACTATCGGTTTCATCATTTAATATTGTGATCTCTTAGCACAATTTTGGTGGTGAATTTCATAGGGAAGATGAAGTGAAGATGGGTGAAATTTTGAGGGAAGATGAAGTCTTGTGCTGATTTGTTCTAAGGTATGTTATTTGAAAGTCATCTTGGAATTTTTGCTATATATTTTTTTCTATAATTATTTAGATAGAGAAACTTGGAGAATGTTGAGAATACATATCAAGGTACTTGTGGTACAAATTTTATCTTCTGGGTCATTTGAATTTTGGAGATACACTCTGTGGAAGATATGGTTTTTGACTAGTCCTGTAACTAGGCTCAAACATGTGTTCCAGGTAAAATAGTCATAAATTATTCATAGAAGATCCAAATTTTATGAGACTAATTGCATTTAAAAGAGTACAGTCCATAGTATATTTTATGCAATTTTTAGAATCATATATCAAATATTGAGCATGTGGAATGTTGTACCATTTTTCTCTCTAGAATAGGCCAAAATTCAAGAAGTTTTTCAATTTTTTCTATAACTCTTTTTCAGGGATGATTCAAGGAGAAAAACTTGGAGGAATCTCAGAGACGTTATCAAAGAATATTGGGTACAAGTTTCAAACCTTGATTCATTACAAGTACATATTTATACTTGTTGGAAGTTAGGGTTTGTGACTAATCCAAAAACTAGTCCCAAACAAGCATTCGATATAAATTTAAGAAGTGATGTTGGGGTTTATATGTGGACCTATTTTGATGATGATAATGTATCAATGGTAGTGACAGATTCAATGACAGTGATAGAGACAATGACATGTTGATTCTCTTATATATATTTGAGGGTGGAAGGAAGGGGCAAGGAAAGGGGTTTGGGGCCTCCTTCCATTTGAAGCTAGAGAATATAGGGATTTGTAGCTTCCTTCAGGTTGGATCCTATAAAACAAGGGGTGGGTGCCTCTTTCCAATTGGTGTTGCAAAATATTGAAAGTTCTAACTTCTATTGAATGTAAACTTGTTATTATATAAGAAAAACATTTTGTGGATTTCCACATAAATCTATTGTGCAATGTGTATTTATTCTTCTTCTCTTTATTGTATATTGGGATGCATTTATCTGATTGAAAAGTTAAATTTTAAAAATTTATAAATTGTACTTGATATTGATTCACACCCCCTCTCAGTATCAACACACCCACCCTCCTTGACACCCTTATTTGGGATCCATCTCACTAGATTCCTCTTTTTTCACCGATCACTGTGATACCAGTCTCTCATAATCCCTTTCGTACAAACCCAACAACACTATTTTCTCCTTATTATCTCCAATATGGATCACACCCACAATTGAGACGTTGAAAACCACATCAATTCCTTGGACAAGTCCATGACCAACCTCGATAATGGAGTCAAAGAAGCTACTTCAAAAATTGCTTCCCTAAATTTCTAGATCAATAAACTATACGACTAACTCACTAAAATAGATTACCTCTCTAACCATATGGACGCCCTATCTACATGGTTGTGTCATTCCAAGGGTCCTATCTTCTATGAAAAAGCTTCACACCAAGAGGGCACTAACTCCTCCCAATCCATGGATTTCATTCTAACCCCCTACGTGTGACCTGTGTCTTCCCAAAGTTGAGGTGAATAAATTTGATGGATTGAACTCCACGAGTAGGGTTACTCAAATGGAACATTATTTATCCTTTCATGGCATCACTGATGACTTGATAAAACTTCGTATTAATGTCTTTTATTTGGATCTTGAATGATGGAAATGGTGGCATTGACATAAAAATTCACACCAAGGGTACATTGCTTGGATCCAATTTGTTGTAGACCTTTATGAATGATTTGACATAAACACACATCATTTAGGTCATTTGATGAGTTTTAAATAGTCCTAAGTCTGGTATAGTGGAATAATACATAATTTATTTTGAGCAATTAGCTTTATTAAATGAAAGCATGTCTGACACCTTCTTCCATGAATGCTTTATTCGTGGCCTTAAGGATGACATCCAAGCTCATGTCCTCGTGGCTCACCCCCAGACCTGGCTTGCAACTACTCACCAAGCCAAGGAATCACAATATGTAGTCTCTTCTCAATTCAGAAATTGATCCTTTGTTCCCCATTCTCGGCCCACCAATCTAGACACTCCTCCTCCTCTTAAGATCCATAAATGGTTGAAATCCAACTTAAGGGTATTTTCTATAACTTTGATGAACAATATTCTTTGGGGCACAAATGTAAGGAGAAAAATATTTTTATGGCCATTTATGAGGACATTTATGAAGAAGACGGTGATGTTTCCTCTTCTGAAGAGATTCCCCAGAACAATTCTCATAGCATGCCCTTTGATCCACTAGAAGTTGAACTACTTATCTCTTTTAATTCTCTCACTGGTATCTATGCCCCCCAAACCCTTAAGTTAATTGGTTATATCAAGCATCAAAAATTCATTATCCTCGTTGAGAGTGGAAACACCCATAATTTTGTTCATCACCAAATTGATCAAGAGACCTTTCTCTATATATGTGTAGTCAATAACTTCCAAATCATGATTGATAATGGTGGTTACATGAAATGTGGGGGTTGTTATGAAAATGTGTTCCTGCAAATTGGTCATTATAACCTAAAATCCCACATGTTTTCTATTAACATGGGTGGTTGTGACATTGTTCTGGGTTTTGAATGGTTATGAACACTAGGCCCCATCACCATGGAATTCAAGGAATTAACCATGATTTTCCAATAGGATGGACAATAGTACCAGTTCCTGTGGGACATATTGTCATTGATGTCAACAATCGATGTCATTATGATGTGATGATTTGTTGTTATGATGAATTTTCATTGTGATTTATCATAGATGAAATTGTCATTGATGTCAATAGTATATCAGTTAGCAGAGAATGTCAAACAGTATGCAGAGATCAAAGCTCAAAATGAAAATCACATTGAAAGTATGCAAAGGATGAAAATGTCAAACAATATGATAGTATGTCAAAGATTAAAGCTCAGGAGAGTTAGCGAATGAAGATCAAAGATCAGAAGGAAGAGTGCATTATAGAAATTTCATCGAGATCAATGAAAAAACTGAGAAGTCGATCGATGGACAAGAAAATGTGAGAAGCCTCAACAACCATCCGATCAAGAAATTGACGGTGTCGATCATCTCATATAATGGACGTCAGTCATATGAGTGACCATGGGCTTGAGGACCGTTGGAGGATTGGTTAATGATCATATCATGTTGTGACCATTAGATCTGCAAGCCAGATCAACGACAGGGATGAATTGCGGAGAGAGAAAGGAGAATTAAACGACTCGCTAGTTCCAATCCCGCAATTGGTCTAGATCGTCAGATCTCATAAACTCAAATATCAACAGCTGTGGTTGATCCAAAAAATGATCAGATTATGTCGGATTGAGTCCTGACCGTCAGATGTGCAATTGCCAAATCAATGACAGGGATAGATTGCGGAGATCAAAATGAGTATTAAACATCATTCTATTTCCAATCCCACAATTCGTCAGGATCGTCAAATCTTATAGGTTCAAATATCGATGATTGTGATTATCTCATCAACAAACACACAACTTCAAATTGTAGAGCTTGAGTGACAAATTAAATCACTCACAAGTTGTGGTTCCACAATCATCCTTGATCGTGGATCTACTTCGAGAGTCTTCATAACCATTGGATCACTTTAAAGTGGAAGGATAGGATAAGTGGGGAAAAAAGGGTTGAGAATTCGAATAACTAAATACCCAACAACCGTTGGATCATTCTAAAGTGGAAGGATAGGATAAGCTAGAAGAAGAGTCGTTGGATTTAATCCAAGGAAAAATAGCATCATAGACAAATCGAGTCGTCGATCTAAGATCATGATCAAATGAGCATCATTCATTTTAGGTTAAAAGTTGTGAGGAAGTTACACTTCCAGGAATCTCACTTCAGAATAATTGTGAAGTTGAGAGATCGATTTATCCGAAGTCCTGAAAGCCAAAAATCCGAAGTAACTCTTAGTCGTTGATCTGAGATACATTTCAGAAACTGTTTTGACCATTAGATTAGGGATATCTATGTAAGCAGACCACGTCAACAAGGACATGTGGCAGACCACATCAGTAAGGACATGTGGCAGACCATGTCAGCAGAACAAGTCAGCAAGGACATGTGTCACAGTCGGATAATGACAAGTGTCAATTTGAAATTGAAATTTTAGGTATGTGTAAATCATGAATCTGAGTGACACATGGTAGCTACTTGGTTCGTGCCATGTCATCAAGTGATGTAAGAAAGTTATGTCACTCCAGGAGTTTTACTTCGGGAGTTTCACCACCAACAGATGCCCTAAGTCCCGAAGTCCCAAATGCCGAAGTCCCAAAGTGGACACGAGTCGTCCGATCTGAAGAACACTTCAAGATCATTCTCAACCGTTGATGTAGTATAGTGGAAGGATAGCGTAAGCAGATCAGCCCATGCCATGTCAACAAATGATGTCAGTAAGTTACGTCACTCTGGGAGATTTACTTCATGATTTTCACCACCAAAGAATAGACTAATTCCCGAAGTCCTGAATGCCAAAGTCCCAAAGTGGATATGAGTCGTCCGGTTTGAAAGATCACTTCAGGTGTATTATCAACCATTGATCAAAATCCAATGGAAGGATAGTGTAAGTAAAATAGCCTAAGTGCTGAAGTAAATGGTGGCCATCCATCTCAATGCTCGATTAAGTCCTAGTTGTCGGATTATGCAATGAAAGGGTAAGTGTAAGGATTGAATATGACCATTGATTTGGTTCCGCGAAATAAATGTGAACCATCCGATCTAGTCGGCGAAATCGTATTCGAAATATTTTAAAGGACGAAGTCCTGAAGTCCCGACAATCGTCCATCTCATTGGGAGATTAAACCATGACCGTTGATTTTGATAAGTGCTCAAGCGCTCGTTTGGCCTAGTGTCTAGTCACCGCCATTAGTGATATGGAATAGAGAAATAAGGGTAAAATGAAGGCAACACTTAAATTGATAAGCCCGTGGTTCTACTCCTGCGATCATATGAAAATGGTTTGAAGGAAGCACCTCATAAAGATTCAATTCGATAGAGAGTTAACACTAGAACATTATAGAGAATCGATAAGAGATCAAATATGATCTGTTGGTGAACAGAGAATGAAGTAGAAGGATGAGAATGATATCATGAGTCGATCCATGTCTGTGATCAACTCATGAAGACAAAAGAACCGACACACAATCATGATTAAAAGAGAGTTAATTCATGAGCATTATAAATAAAGGATAAAAGGAAAAATGATATTAATTAAAGATTAAATTTATCATTTTAAATGAAAAGGTACAATGGTTCAAATATCAAAAGACACAGTGATTCAAATTCACACCATTTGGAAGACTATATAAACAAGAAGGAATGGTGAGAAGAAGAGTAGTTGAATTTGTTGAAGTAT
>ML789435.1:717661-740365 GCA_009831015.1 Picea engelmannii
AGAAAAATAGGACCGTGGAGCAATAAAATAAAACAAATGCAGAAACAAAACACAGAAGACACACAATACAAGAGAGACACAGATTTACGTGGTTCACCCAGTGTGGGCTATGTCCACCAGAGAAATTGCCAGGTCCTTCCTTTTGTATTATCTAGCAAATGAAGGGATACAACCTACAACAAAACCCGCTGTAACTTCCTCTTCTTTCTCTCACAGTCTCCTCTCTCAGAATACAATATTCACCATCATCCATAGCTGCAATACATTTCCCTCATAAAAGAGGGTTGCCTTCTAGGGCAAAAAACCCTAACATAATCTCTACCGTTAGATCTGCGACCTTATAATGAACGGTCCATATTTACAATGAAATTACAATATACTTTTACAAGGAAATTTTTCTTCGGGGGCTTTGCCCCCGAACCCCCGCTGGGGGCCCGCTTGCCCCCAGACCCCGTAGAGGGGGTACCCCCCCTCTGCACTCCCCCATGTGGAAGAGTGTACATACTTATGGGGTATAAATACTTCATGGGGTATAAACACATCTGAAATCAAGGACCTCTGAATCAGGAAGATAATCAGGCTCCACAACCAACAAGTCGTTCTCATGAAAGATGGAAGACCTTTGGCCTTCATTAGAAAACAAATTCTGAGATATACTTGGAAAATCCACCTATGAAAAGTAAATATTGGCTATTCTGCATGTGGTGGATCTCTGACATCCTTACTTGCTTGGGCAGTGCTTCCAAATTAAAATTGATCATCATAGGTTCAAATAATTTTTGGAACAAAGATTTGCATCCCCTAAGTGACATAAGTGATTGAAAAAAATGTTTGGCTATGACTATGAGATCATTTGAAGGGAAAATAAAATTTGGTTGTTAATTCTCTTTCTAGGAAATATAAATAAGATGAGTCCCTCTTTTCACTCTCCTTCATTGTACCTAATTGGTTAAAGGTTGTTTTCTAGGAATGGTTCCAAGAGATCAAAATTTCTAGTATGATCCAACAATTGCCATGATATCCTCATGCACCTGTGGGATACTCTTGGAAAAATGAGGAGCTTTGCTATAAAGGTTTCTCATATTTAAGAGAACAATCCTACTTTAAATATACTATGCTCTATGAAATTCATGCTTCACCAACATCAGGGCACTCTAGTCTTCACAAAAAAATATGAAAGGATAAAACGTTCATTTTTTTGGGAAGGCATGAAGCAGGACATCCGCATTTTTGTGGCCGAATGTGATACTTTCCAATGCAACAAGGGAGAAACAATGAAAACTCTACAAACACTACAACCTCTCCCTATTCCACTTTCTTTATGGATACATATCTCTATGGACTTCATTGTTGGATTACCCAAATCTATAAATAAATCAGTCACCATGGTTGTGTTTGATATCCTTTCCAAATATGCCCATTTCTATGCCCTCTAACACCCATTCAAAGACTCCATTGTGGTTCAAGTTTTAATGGACAATACCTTCAAGATCCATGGAATGCCCCACTCTATAGTCTCCAACCATGACCCCACTTTCACAAGCAACTTCTGGAAATAATTGTTCAAACTCCACGACACCCAATTGTATCTCAACACTTCCTATCATCCCCATACTGATGATCAAACCGAAGCTATCAACAAGTGATTGGAATCATATTTGTGGTTCTTCATGTATAAACGAAAATCTCAATGGGCCCAGTGGTTACCACTAGTTGAATGTTGGTACAATACATCTTACCATGGTGTTACTTTCATGAATCCATTTGAGGCGGTCTATGGTCAAAATCCCCCCTCTGTATTATCTTATCATCCCAGTGTTGTTACAAAATGTTTCCCTTGCAAACATGTGAAACCTCCCTTGGATTAAAGACCCCTATACCAAGACAGAAACACTACAAGTGGACACTAACATTCCTTTGATTTCCACACTTCATAAATGCTAAAATATGGGTTAGATTGTCCAATAAAAAAGTGTGTTTTGACCTAGAAGTTATGGGTTTCCTCCTCTGTTACCCATGATTTTGGTCAATCTTGATGGTGTATTGATGATGGTATACTCAAGTTCTTCATAAGAACTTTCTCCTGAGAAAAGTGACATTCATATCTTTCCAGAAAACATACTTTTTAAGAGAGTTCCTAGGTTGCTAATATCCTAGGGTGTGAGAATGACCCATTCTCGCAGGTTGCCTTAAGCTAGGGTGCAAACTTCTCGCATTGTGCTACATAGATAGGGTGCGAACTTGTTCTAAAGCTTGGAAAAAGATGAAGTCTCGATGGTTCTAGAAGGGAATCTTCTAGAAGAATGGGTTGGCATTCGAATGGTTATCCTTTTACTGGTTTCCCTGATATTGTGGGATCATTATTATCCAAGTAACCATCTCATTATCTCCTATATATTGATGCAATTCTCATGGAAAAGGTTAAGCAAGATTCATTGGAGAATTGGTGAAAGAATTGTGTGAAGGACCTAGCTTGAACAGGAGCTTGGAGACTCTAGCAAGTCTATCAAGAGGATTTGATCTTCTTCATACAAGGATTGAGAAAGTGTGTGTGTTGGAGCCAAGAGCCACTAAAAGGAATCTTGCAACATCAAGGTGATCAGGTTGTATTTTCTACTTTCGATTAATATGATACAGCGGCATGTCCTTTTCCCATAAAGTCATTCTTACTTTATTGTGTAACTACTTGATCATACACATAAGTTGATAGTTGAATATATTTTGCTATCTTCACTTTGGTTGGTTTGTGTTGTCTTGGTCTTGACCTCACGAGAGCACCGGAGCGAAGTGGGAGCAACAGAGACCCTAGGAAGCGATACAAAGGTATGTTACTTGTTCCTTCCTACTAGATAATTCAATGGTAATAACTTAGGGAAAGAGTCATGTCCTGTCCTGTTTTGTTCTAGATCCAGGTGGATCTAGGGAGATATGTTAGTGTCCGCACCTACCGATTAGTCCGATAACAAAATTGGCGACTCCACTAGGGATCGAACCCAGAATATCTGGTTTCACAGACCAAGTTGACACACAATGTTGTTTTCGGCATTGTGGGCTTACCAGACATCCATCAAGTCCGCTACTGGGTTTACACCTTTCCAGTTAGTCTATGGTTTAGAATCCATTCTCCCGATTGAATGTGAGATACCCTCTTTAAAACTAGCTGTTGAACTCCTACCAAACACTTCTACTGAGGAAGAATGTCTATTGTATCTTATGCGATTAGATGAAACTCAACACGATGCTACCCTAGTCATAGAAGCTCAGAAAAAACGTGTCAAGGCCCAATATGACAAACATGTCAAGCCTCACATTTTCTTCGAAGGAGATCTCATTCTCCTCTATGAACAAGATCGAAATGTGCTAGGAGCCGGGAAATTTGAAGCCATGTGGCAAGGTCCTTATATCGTTAGACAAGTGTTGGAAAAAGGGTCCTATGAGTTAGTAGATTACGATGGTATCCCTTTGAGTGAACCCAGGAATGGGTTGTACTTGAAGAAGTACTATGCATAAAATCACTTGTGCATGAGTACCTATATTTTTATTGTATCATACTTCTTGTGTGTTACTGTAGCTTTCTTTTGTCGTTATTTGGTCTCTACCTTTATGTGACATTGTGCTTGATTTCTAGATGTCAGAGTCTTCGCTACCCTATATTGGCTTTGCTAATGGCGCTAGCCATAGTACTCATAACCTTGCTTCTGTTGCATGGGCAATTTACGCCCCTACAAATGAACTTGTCTCCTTACGAGGTGTGTGTCTTGGTCGTATGACCAACAATATTGCAGAGTATAGCGCCATTTATTGAATTGTTGATTAATGCTATCTCGCTCAGAATCCGTCATTTGGTTGTGCGACTCGATTCGCAACTTGTAGTACTACAGTTAAGTAATGTCTATACTATTCAAAGTCCTACTTTGTTTCAGGTGTATTTGCGAATTCACTTCTTGGAATGTTATTTTGATTATATTGAATATCAACATATTCCTAGATGTCTAAATACATTAACTGATGCATTGGCTAACTATGTATTAGACAGTCATTTGGATCATTTATAAATCAATCACATCAATTTTCACACAACACAAGATAAACCGGTAGAAGTCGTATGTATATATAACGATCAAAATATTTTTTTACAGAAAGTTCTATCCGAGGACCAAAATGTCAAAATTTGAAGCTCATAGCTTCTACAAAGTGAAGTCATGGATGACGTTCACGGTAACACACGACTGCCTGGGCAACCCTACAGAGCAGTCGACCAATGGACTCTGACACTCCTACTATATGACGTTGATAACATCGTGGAACCTCTCCAAGAGGCATGTCTGAAATATCTACTGTCAAACCCTCTAGGTTTTGTTCCATCACTTCATAATCCTCGGTGTCCCATCATGGCACTGGCGCCACCTCTCCTTGCTGCTGAATGGGAGAAGTACCATTAGGTCGGTAAGGTCCCACATCTGTGTCATCAACAATGAATTTTGTATTTAGTCCTTGGACGAACATATAAATTTTTTTTGCATATGATAAAATTCACAAAAACATTTAAAAAAGAAAAAATGTGTACTTCTTACCAAGTTCCCCCCAATGAGCACCCTCAGGCAGGACTAAGTCTGGATCTCCTCAGAAATCCAACCTGACATAAGCATAATCATCGACCATCAGCATATGTGGTCGCAACCAATCGAAGAAGGTATCATCATACTTGATAATTGGTCCAGCTACGTGCCAGGCCATGAGCTGATACCATCTCAGCATTCTTGGATCTGTGGGAGTCGGTAAATCCCACTCAACCTGTAGCCTCAGTAACGAAACCCTCTCGAAAAAGAAGGACACCAACAATGATCCATACCTAAATTGCTTCAGGTTTCCTCACATGCATTTGGTCAACTTCCTTTTCATGCTACGAAGCACAACATCTGCCCAGTTAAAAACCCAAGGCTCAGTACACTCTATGGCATACTGAAATTAAATCTGGAGCACCATGTGAGGAGAGGAGATCCCAACCATATGATCAATGGTGAAAAAAATAGTGCAGAGGGTCAAATCCCGCACTCCCCAAATAGCTACTTTCCCTTTATTCCTCGCTGCCTCTGGAACACTGTGTAAGTGGCAATACTCACTCATGGGCAGCCCACCACCTCTACTACCAGTCAGGCTCACGTGGTACCCACGCCGTGACAATCCTGTCAAGAAGTAAATGTCCTCAATATCCAAGGACAATGTGTGGAACCCTACATGAAATACTTGCTGGTCAGGATCCCACATATGCACAAGGTACTCCAATAACCTGATTTGGGCCCTCATGCCCGGGATACGAAAGTACTTCAGAAGACCACAGTTTCGCAAAGCGGCAATGGTGGGCGGATGATTTCTGGCAATGGAATTATCTTCTTCGTGCTCCCTTTAGCGCCATTCCAAAACCATTGTGATGGCCAAATACCTACAGAAGAAGCACAAGAAGAAGATTAATAACTCTATTCACAAATTGGTGTCTTTTAAGTGAGCAATTTTTTAAAAAACTTTTACACTTTGCGGTTCTCGCAGGTGCCCTTTAGGCACAGTGCGAGGTTCTCGTAGGCGCCTTTGGGCTCACCTGTGAGAATGACCCTTTCTCGTAGGTCCCGTGTAGCTCACCTGCGAGAATGGATGAGCGCCATAATAAACCCCAAAACAAACTCAAAATGATAGTTTTTGCCAATGAAAATGAAAAATTAAACTATGAAAAAGTAGAGGACAAAGTGCCTACCTCACTGCTGCTAACGGTTCGTCGAATGGATGCTTGTAACTTCCGCAATCTAACGTCGAATTTCGAGGGTAAAAGAGGGGTTTTTGGGCTCAAATAGTGGTAAAGTTAAAATGATATGGTAAAAAGACTTTTTACTTCTTTATATTTACTTTTACCATGTTATTGAACTTTTATAATTATTTATTTAGTAAAACCTAATCCCTAATGCCCTTTTGAGTGTAACTTTTGCAGGCGTAATGACTTCCATGTTCATATACAGGGATGCGGACATATTTTTTCTTCTTCATCACATGTTTTGCTTGTCTTTCATGGTTTTTGCACAAAACCTCGAGCTTGGTCTTTGTCCATTCTCACGCTCGAAAATACATGAGAATAGGATCGAGCATACTTTTATCACTTTTTCGAGCTCAACAAGGTTATACAAAAAAGGAACCCCCCTGGAGTCCTTTTTAAGCTCTTTTCAGACTCTCTAAACATGAAAAGATAGCCGAGCGACCTTGCTATTTTCATGCTCGAAAAAGTATTTGAAGAAAGCGTCTGGTGGACGATAATTTATCTCTTTTTCAGTCTCATCAGACTATTTTACGAAAAAGGAACTGAGAGAGTTCTCTTTTAAGTGTTTTTCCAAACTCTATAATCATGAAAAACCTTCGAGTTTTCTATCTTTGGACTCGTTAAACAAACATTGACAGACCCGTCATGGGACCGAACCACTCCTTCCTAGGGTTCGTTAAACATACTCCGAAGGACTTATCTGAAGGATAAGCTTATATCAACAAGCATATGTTATCCTCCTCAAGCTTGCGTAAAAATAAAGAGGTACTCGCCAGAAATGGTGGGGGAAAATTTGGGAAAGGGATATGTTCTCATCTTCATATTGATTGGTAGTAAGTGTCGCTCTCGAACATAACACCCCCTATTCATTATTTGAAGCCGGTTTGGGAAATCCATTTGTCTCTCGTTCGATTTTCTACAAGGTTATACCCTGTGTCATCTTTGATTCAATGCTGCCAAATCATTGGTTGTGTCATTCATATGTTCAAGAGAAGTTCATCTGAAACCTCTATTGAGTCGGCCATCTACAGTTGTCCATTCTCTCCATGTTGGCCTTCCCTGTGTCCAGTCCAACTTACATCATACTCTGTTTCACCTTCAAAATCTGTTACTCATTTCGTTTCATTGATGGGGGATACATCAAGGCCCTCCTATGACAAGTTTTGTTCCGTCGACTTCAGCTCATTATCCAGAATCAAGACTTAGAAATTTTTTGGTACCTTGGAACCTCCATGCCTCAATGGCAGGTTTTCTCGCTTTCGACGGTTGGTTTACATCATTGACCTCTGATTGAAAGATTTCATTGGATGTTCGACCTCAACTCATTCATTCACATTCAAAGGATTGTACTAGAGTACCTTGGGAGTCATTGACATTAATGGTGATTTCCCTCTCACTTGTTAACGGTTTCATCAATGACCGATAATCAAGTGGTTTCTACCATGTTCGACTTCAACACATGTAATCACATGGTTAGATTCATACTTTTGGGCGACAAGATTGAAGACCCTGGATATCATCTCTTTGTCCAGGTTACAATGGAATATGTATAATTTGTGACACATAGATCCACTTTGTATGTCTCATGGCTATGTCGTCTTAATTTGAATTTTCTCGCATAGATCCATAGTGTATTCCTGGTGGCTATGCTATATTTTGATGGCATGGATCCACAGTGTATGATTGGTGGCCATGACCTATGTCTACAATGTCATCCGTCTGTGATCTGAGTATGGGAATGCCTATCTCAGAATTAATCTATATGATATTCGGTAGATGCTTGGTTGTTTGCAGGTTTCCGATTAGGTGCGCTCTTGGTTTTCGACACACACATGCAGTTTACAAAGTCTTTCGGTTGTCACTTATTCTGGCCTCATACTTTGGGGGGCATTCTGTTACCCATGATTTTGGTCAATCTTGATGGTGTATTGATGATGGTGTACTCAGGCTTCTCATAAGAACTTTCTCCTGAGAAAAGTGACATTCATCTCTTCCCAGAAAACATACTTTTGAAGAGAGTTTGTAGGTTGTTATTATCCTAGGGTGTGAGAATGACCCATTCTCACAGTCCGCCTTAAGCAAGGGTGCTAACTTCTTGCACTCTGCTACATAGATAGGGTGAGAACTTGTTCTAAAGCTTGGAAAAGAATGAAGTCTCGATGGTTCTAGAAGGGAATCTTCTAGAAGAATGGGTTGGCATTCGAATGGTTATCCTTTTACTGGTTTCCATGATATTGTGGGATCATTCTTATCCAAGTAACCATCTCATTCTCTCCTATATATTGTTGGAATTCTCATGGAAAAGGTTAAGTAAGATTCATTGGAGAATTGGTGAAAGAATTGTGTGAAGGACCTAGCTTGAACAGGAGCTTGGAGACTCTAGCAAGTCTATCAAGAGGATTTGATCTTCTTCATATAAGGATTGAGCAAGTGTGTGTGTTGGAGCCAAGAGCCACAGAAAGGAAGCTTGCAACATCAAGGCGATCAGGTTGTATCTTCTACTTTCGATTAATATGATACAACAACATGTCATTTTCCCATAAAGTCATTCTTACTTTATTGTGTAACTCCTTGATCATACACATAAGTTGACAGTTGAATATATTTTTCTATATTAACTTTGGTTGGTTTGTGTTGTCTTGGTCTTGACCTCACGAGAGCACCGGAGTGAAGTAGGAGCAACAGAGACCCTAGGAAGCGATACAAAGGTATGTTACTTGTTCCTTCCTACTAGCTAATTCAATGGTCATAACTTAGGGAAAGAGTCATGTCTTGTCCTATTTTGTTCTAGATCCAAGTGGATCTAGGGAGATTTGTTAGTGTCCACACCTACCGATTAGTCCGATAACATCCTCCCATATGAATTAGGGGTCGTGAACAACTGTTTTAATGGTGTCAAGGGGTGGAAACACCTCACAAAGTGAATGTGACACTTGGGAAGGTGCATATGACACTTGAAACAATGCATGCAACACTTACCGAGGTTGATATGTGACTTTGCAACATTTGCAACCATAGGGTGTGTAACTCAAGTGTGATATTTTGATGTGTAAGAGATGCCCCCTAAAGTGTGAGGTGAGAAGAGAAATTGATGACCGAAAAACATTACAAATTATTCAATGCAAGGGTGTTGGCGTGGGAGAACCTGATAGAAGATGCAAACAATCATCAAACAATATTAATATATGTTCCATTTATGAGGTAGGAATAGTTATGCTCAGAATATGAGATGAATCAAAACATGCCCATTGACCAATACACTACAGATCCATGAGAATACTGGCTAAGGATATGACCAACAGAGATACAATGTGGATCCATAGCTCCAAGACATGAACTGATCATAGCCACGAAAAATACACACTGGAGCTATGAGATGAAAAAACATAGCCACAGATAAATACAATGTGGATATATGTGACAGTATATATATCAGTAATATTTCCAGCATGGTGATTGTGCTGAAATATTTTACATGCTCAAATGATATCCATTCTAGCTTTGGAAAAGCAGTTAACATAGTGAGAGCCCAACCCATGGTCTTTGTCCCAATCCCAATGCGGTACAAATATAGCCATGTGAATAGATAATTTGATGTCAAACATGGTAGAAACCACTTGATTATCGATCATTGCAGATGTAAATTGTTAACAAGTGTAAGGTAAATCGCTAATGATTTCAATGAATCCCAAGGTACCCTAGTACATTCCAACAAATGTGAATAAATGATTTGAGGTCAAATATTCATGAAATCATTTGATCAGAGTTGAATGATGTAAACCTATTGTCAGAAGCGAGGAGGCATGCCATTGAGGCATGTAGGTCTCAAGGTACTAACTAGTTTCTAAGTCTAATTTTTGGATGATGTGTTGAAGTCAGCGTGAATAGACTCATTGAAGGAGGCACTTGATGTATCCCTCATCATCGACATGAAACTAACAGAGGAAAGTGATGTAAGATGGTGAATCGAATGAGTATGGATTGACACAGGGAATGGAAACTGGTAATACTAGAGATGGATGGTTTGAAGTGAAACTTCGCTTGAACATGATGAAGCATGACAACTGACTTGGTAGAATTGAGTCGATGAGTACCAAGAACACAATGTGATGAAAAATAAGAGCATCCTTCGACTAGAATGAAAAATTATTGCGATGCATGAAACTAGTATGAATCAGAGACAAGAAAAGTACCCAACTGTGTGATGAGACACAAACAAATTCCATGTTCAAGGGTGACAACAACTGCCATAACGGATTTCAAAAAACATGACCCAATTCCTTCAATTTCCCCCCCATCTAGATAGACGAGTACCCCTTTATTTTTTAATGAGCTTGAGGAGGATAATAGATTATTAGTATAGCTCATCCTTCAGATGAGTCCCTCAACATATGTTTAATGAACCTAAATAATGAAGAGTTCGGTCCCAGTTGGGTCTTGGAGGTTGGACTCACATAGGTCCTTCTATGCATAGTTTTACAAGCCCAAAGAAGGTAAACTTGGTGTTTTTTCATGTTTAGAGAGTCTGAAAAGAACTTAAAGGTGACTCCATGGATGAATTTTTTGTAAATTTAGTCTCCCAAGACCAAAAAAAGTATACAAAAATACATGGGACAACTCTTCTAATCATGCTTGATTAGAGTAGTCATTTTTTGTAATTAGTCTTGCGAGGATGAAAAAGAGATAAACTACCACTTGAAAGATTCCCTTTCAAACCTTTTAATGAGTGTGAAAGGAATCAAGATCACATGACAATATTTTCATGTTTAGGGAGTCTTAAAAGAGATTAAAGGAAACTCTAAAGATTTCCTTTTTCATATAGCTTTTACGAGTCCGAAAAAGATATAATAGTGTACTCGGTAAACTATTCTCATATTTTAATGAGCATGAGAAAGAACAAAGACTGAGCTCGATAACCTATTCTCATGTATTTACAAGCATGATAAATAACAAAGACTAAGCTCATTCTAGAAAAACTACTACGTTATGATGGGAATGACCCCCAAGGGAGGATCACTCCTAGCAGCATGTCTGTCCAGAGGTAGTTTTCCCCCATATTGCATGATAACATCTAGTGGTATCACTCCAGCATGATTTCCATAGGTTGGAGATCTACTCGCCAAGCATTGTTTCCTCCGATGACTCTTCTTCTTTCCTTGTTTAGGAAATTGGTTACTAATATGAACATTTTCACTAGACGAAGAAAAAGAAGGTTCAAGTACTTGATCTAGAGTGGGAATCAATGGTAATGGAGGGGGTCTATTTAATTTTTTAACAAACTTGACAGAGACAATGAAATATGCTCGTTGAGACTAGGTACTACCAAAGGATTAGTTAATTCTAAGGATTGTCGCACCTAATTCGAAATCATGTTTAACATGGCAACCTATGGGGTGGGAGGAGAAGGAAAATTAAAAACCCCCATAAGTGAGGAATCCTTAAGGAGACCTACTACAACACTCTCAAAACTATTATGTCCTAGAAAATGGATATTATTCACTACAACATTGTTGAGATCTGGAGTTGTATACTCAAGTTGGTCAAAAGTTATAATTTTTCCTTGATGGAAAAATCATAAGATATGAAAACCGAAGATGCAATGAAAATTATCACATAGAACCAACTACGACCAAGTAAAAAATTGTAATCCAGGGATGCATCAACCACTTCGATATTGACCAAAGTGATTTTACCCACGTCACAATGAAATATTGCAAGATTCCATGAGGTTAGAAACCACATCCATCAAACACTTTCAGGGTGGTAGGAGACTGGATAAGTGTAGGAAAACCAAGGGCTCTCCATCAAGGAAAAGATATGACACAGGTGGAGGCTCCCTCATCCAAAACAATGTGATGGATGTTCTTTCCACCAACCAAAACTTGAATTTGGAAAGCTAAGTGGTAGTAGACTCTCTCCTTAAAATAATCTAGATTAAACATAATCGGGTTCGACTCCTTGAGATCCATAACTCCAATGACTGACAACAGGGTTCTATGTTGACTTGGACAGTACTATAGAACTTCGAGGGTTGACATAGCACAAGGAGCGTATGCCAAATATTCAATGATGTTGTAGTTTTGGGCAGCACGGAATTAGGATTAAATGTCACTTTTCGAATTACACTCTTGGGTGGGTGTTACACATAAAAAATACTCACTTTCATAGTGTCGCAAGTGTCGTCATTACAAAGGTCGCAAGTGTCGCATATTGTTTACAAGTGTCGCAAGTGTTAAAGAAAGCATACTGCTATGATGCCTATGTTGTGCCTATAACGACATCAGGAGGACACTTGGCACATGTCAAACACTTGATTTGGAAGAGGAGGAAAGGTTAACTGAGCTCATGAACCTTTTTCCATCTGAAAGAAGCCAAAAAACTATGTTTTTGGAGGGGAGCGCTCCCCTATACCTCTTCTGGGAGTACTGGTGCCCCCCGTTACACTGTCTAGGAGCACTATAAATCTTTCTTGGCCCTTTTGAGGGAGAGTTGGTGTCTTTAGGGAGTACTAGAACCCCCCTTAAGCCTACTGGGGAGTGCTGCAATGCTCTGATGGCCCTTTTGAGGGAGAACTGCCTATTTTGGGCAGTGGTTAAGTTGTTGAGATGAATGGGGGAAGGATCCATTCATTCTTGGAAGGCAGTTGAGCTCGAATCCCTAGTCTAGCCATGATCTTAGGGCATATCCTCAACTGAAGGAGGAAAATCCTCAACTTCCCCAAGGATATCTCAAGTGGTTAAATCCTCTCCAAGGCTATATAAGCAAGCTTTCTCATGGTGAAAGAGGATGGAAATGGAGAATTACACCAAACTTATGATCTCATAAGTGGTGCTGGAACAGAGGTGATTTGGAGGCATAAGACCTATGATCTCATAGTGAACAATTTTTGAAGCTATCGTCATTCTGATCGTGGAAATTTTGAGCAAAGGATAGACAAGGAGGACTTGGCGAAACTGGTGCAATCCATCTACAACTGTAAGCAATGTTTTGTCCTCATTAATATAATTTGCTTGGCCTGTTTCTTTCTAATTCATGTTCAATCTCACATGAATTTGTCTCTTTAGTAGATATACCTATTTTGGACTAACCTTGATAGAGTAGGAAGTTGTCGTACTTTGTTTGTCTACAGGATTCATTGAGGAGCGAAAGATTGGAGCTCAACTCGGAGAATGCAGGGACAAACACCAGTAAAAGGTACTTATTTTATCATTCCTCCTCACACACTAGTCCACCTAGATCTAAAAGGAAGTCAATGACCATGATAAGCACTTTCTGTCGTAGAGTTAAGAGTCTAGCTCTTTGAGGAGATCTACCTGTCCGCAGGGAGATTTTCCTACAACAGAAATTGGCGACTCCACTGGGGATCGAATCAAAACTTTTGGTTTTGATTTTTTCCTCATAGACCTTGTATTACTCTTTGATTGATGTCAAACCTTGTTCACCCATTCATATCTGATTTCACTTGTTGATTGACTCTTTACCTCACACTCAGCCTACCTGTCAAAATTTGATCAAAAGTTTAGGTTTTTTGGACATTTCTGTGAGATTTAGGACTCTAGCGCTCCCCTGCCTTGTTAGCAGGGCACCAGTGCTCCCTCAAGCCGTTGGATAGAGTGTTATAATGCCCTAGTGTCCCTTACACCAGAGCGCCAACCCCTTTTTGCACAAAATATCTTCAAAAATTGCAATTTTTGGAGGTCCAAACCCTGTTTCTTCACTTGCTGAGCTGCTTTGTGATTGAATGATTCTTCCTTTGACCTCTGACATCCTTCATCTTGAGAAGTAGACACCTTTTTGTTCAGATTTTATGCCCTTCTTCGTTATTTTTTGAGTTTTTGCTGTTGAGTGCTTGAAATCGATCCCCTACTTTCTTCTCTCCTATCGACTGAGTGGGAACTCTAGTGAAGGACATTAGAAGTCTGTGACTCTTCTCATTTGTTTTTTTGAGGTCATCTGATCCAATATCTTTCTCCTTCCTTTTGCGTTTTTGGTTTTCTTTGTCTTGTTTGATTGCAAAAGGGTGTCTTGTTTGTGCGAAATTTGCTTATGCTTGTCCGAATCTCCTTGATCTGAAAGGGTAGTTGGCAAGAGAAATTTTGCATTGAATTGATCATCATTCGCATGAAAATGACAAAATTACATCTTAATGATTAGTTTGCATATTAGTTTGCATTTATGAAATGTTGTAGCATCATATTGGATTTGATTGAGAACAAAATTGATTGAGGGTATTCCTTATCAACTGTTTGATAGTGAAAACTACTCTTCTTCTTTCCCTTAAATAGGTATTCATTGAAAAGAAACGATTGTTTATCATACTGCATTCATATTTTTGGGAATTGATTCATCATTCCATCAGTTTCACTTTCGTATACCCTCTGAGTAAACAACATACATTAAAATCAATGCTTAACTAAAATTTATCAGACTTTTTACATCTTTGTTAGCAAACCTACATTAGTTTAAGGTGTAGGGATTTGGAATAGGTTGAAAGGATAAATTTCCAAAGATATCAAACAAACTTAGTATCTTGTAGTAGGGAGAGTCAAATCCAATTGTCGTATTAGTCTGCCTGGGATCCCCCTCTCACACAGGGGTTACACACGAGGTCGCATTCGGGTGAGTTACGGAGATTATCCCTCCGTGGCCCAACTGGTTGTAGTGATCGGATCGTATATTGGGGGTCACTGGAAGGTATACCCACAATTATGTGTGGGAGCCTTTCAAGTTGATTTCGGACTTGTTATCCTGCCCATACATTTCGATTGGACTGTCGAATGTACCCTCCCAGGGGCTGACTACGAATTGGTGACCTTAGTAGCCTTAATCTTTAGGGTCTCACACAAGGTGATGGTGAAGGGAAGTCTCACTGTACCTGGAACAGACGTTGTTCAAACTCACTCAGGCTCCTTGGAGGGTAAATCCACAATTACTGCGTGGAAGCTTGCACCAAGGTGTAAGTCCGTTAAGCAGGTCGCCAACGTAACTGATCCACCCGCTCTATCCCCTCCCCTTCCGATTTTGATCTCGCGATGTTGGATTTCATCACCAACTAGTGGTTTCATCGTGGGAAGGTTTTGTTTGATTGATTGCTTCTCAGATTCATAGCGTGTGTTATTTGTTTTACTTAGTGGACCTTAGGTCGAGTCAGTGTTAATGGCATCGAATCCTAGGAGTACCAATGGAGGAACCCCTTCTCTTGGGGAACCTCATACCTTTTCTTCATTTGGAAACTTTGGTCCTCCATATGTTGCCACACTGAGTCTTCCAGGACTCACTATTGGATTACCAGTTTGGTTGTTCCCCACTCCGGTGATCCTGAATCCTCCCAATGTTTCAGTTGCACCTAATACTTTGGATGTCAATTCACCACCCACACATCAACCTCATGTCGACTTTTCGCCTTCTTCATCCATCAAGTCTCCTTACATTTCTCCTTCTTCGCCTGGTGAAATCTCTAAAGCAAGTAGCCAGGTTGATCAGAAGAAGAAGAAATGGAAAGAGAAGAAGAAGAAGAACCCAAAAAGGACAAAGACCCCAACAACATCAGATGTTGGCTCTAAGAAACCAGTTACTATTAATAGTACTGGGAGTGTTGATAAGGTCAACAAGATTAAAATGAAGAATCCAAAACCCAAATTCCCTTGCAGCCTTTGTAAGGGTGACCAGTTTTTGAGGGATTTCCCTGGTCTTACCCAGGTCTTAGAAATGTGGTCCTCCATGTCATTGGCCTCTGTCGGTCATGTTGATGATACCCCGTCCACTAGTGATGTTCAGGTTGGTAAGAAGAAGAAAACTGTCAAGTTCCCTTGCATGTTATGTAAAGGGGATCATTACTCTCACCTTTTTCCTCGTATGGACGAGGCTTCTTCTCTTTTGGAAAAACTTCAACTTCCAAAAGGTTATCGTAATCTTTCCTCCGACCCATCGTTGGTTGATGGACTAGTCAATCCAGTTCCATCCCCGATCAGTCTAGTTGATCAGGTGGTTAATCTAGTTTCCTCCTCGATTGAACCATGAACCCAAGTTGTTGATCCAATTCCATCATCAATCAGCCCCGCTCTTCATCAAAAGAGTGTAACCCAAGTGGTCGATCTGTTTTCATCCTTGGTCGATCCCACTCTCTTGTTAGAGAGTGACACCAAAGTGGTCGATCCATTTCCACCTGTCGACCCCATTCTTCCTTTGGAGAATGAAACTAAAGTGGTCGATTTAGTTTCACCATCGGTCGATCCCATTCCTCCATTGCAGAATGTCAAAGTGACTGATCCAGTCCCTTCCTTGGTCAGTCCCACTCTTCCTCTGAAGAGTGCCAAAGTGGTCGATCCAGTTTTTCCATCGATCGATCCCATTCCTCCATTGAGGAATGCCAAAGTGACTGATCCAGTCCTTTCCTCGGTCAGTCCCACCCTTCATCCGAAGAGTGCCAAAGTGGTTGCTCCGGTTACATCCTCAGTCAATCCCACTCTTCCTCTAAAGAGTGCCAAAGTGGTAGATTCAAGTCCACCATTGATCGATCCTACTATCCTTCTAGAGAGTAAACCCGATACTTCCCATGTTTTTCTCGTTAATACAGACTCTACCGTGTTGGGGGGCATTCATCCTTCTCCTGTGAAACCCCCTCCAAGTACTGAAGCGATCCTT
The DNA here is from genome assembly GCA_009831015.1 of Picea engelmannii. Classification (NCBI taxonomy): domain Eukaryota; kingdom Viridiplantae; phylum Streptophyta; class Pinopsida; order Pinales; family Pinaceae; genus Picea; species Picea engelmannii. The sequence continues at coordinate 734,109 of ML789435.1, forward strand.
TTTTATTGGGGTGCGCTAACTGGACCTTGTCTTCCCTCTCACATTCCTTTCCAGATTATGGTACAGGTTCGTGGTCGAGACGTTCCTAAAATGTTGATAGATGAAGGTGCGTCCATTAGTATTTTATCTTCTATTGCTTGGTGCACTTTGGGTTGTCCGCAGCTTGCACCGGTTACACAGAATATGTTAGCTTTTAACAGAAGAACTAGTAAACCTTTAGGGATCCTTCCTTAGTTTCCTATAACTTTGGGAGGGAAAATTGTCTTTATCGATGTCACGGTAGTCCGAGACCCCTTGGATTTCTCTTTACTCCTTGGGCGGGATTATGTCTATGCCATGAAAGCTATTGTATCCACTCTTTTTTGTGTGATATATTTTCCTCATAATGGAAGGATTGTGACTATTGATCAACTTTCATTCATCGGCCCTGATTGGGTTACCTCCCTAAGTGGTTCTTATATGCAGATAGTATCACCCTCGCTGCATGTCAATTATGTGGCGTTGTCTCCCATGACTTCAACTTCTGATGATTTAGACCCAGTAGTTGACATGGTGATCTCTTCGGTAGGGCTATTGGAGCATGATCTCCTTACCCCTATCATGACCCTCGACATGTGTTCCTTCCAGAGTGATTCTCTTCCATCCGGCGAAGATCTCTTGGAACCTATGACCAAGTTTTGTCCCTTGACATGGTACCCTTCCAGAGCATTATCCTCTCGGAAGCCATGATCAAGAAGCAACCACGAGCATAGTTTCTCTTCTCTGTAGCAAGCTGGTTAAAAAATGGAACAGAGGCCTTGAGCATAGTTCTTTTCCTGTGTCAAGCTTGTTAAAAAATGAAACAATCACCTCTCTTGAACCTTCTTTTCATCCACCCTTCTCCTTTTTCTCATCTACTAGAGAAATTGGTAACGAACTTAGAGCTGATGAATGAATTGAAGCTTGGAGGGCATGTCTCCAGCCTTTGCTGATCATTCTGGAGTTAATCCATTAGCTTTCATGCTGGGTGCATACTGAGCTTAGTCTTTGTTCTTTCTCGTGCTCGTAAATACATGAGAATGCATCCTGGTAGACTTTTATCTCTTTTTTAGACCTGTATGGATATACGAAAAAGGAACCCCCTGGAGTCTCCTTTAAGCTCTTTTTAGACTCTGTAAACATGAAAATATCTCCGAGTGATCTTGCTTCCTTTCCCACTCGTTAAATGGTTTGAAAGTGCGTCTTTCGAGTGATAATTTATCTCTTTTTCGGCCTCGCGAGACAAACATTACGAAAAAGGACAACATTGGAGTCATCTTTAAGTCCTTTTCAAACTCTCTAAAGATGAAAATATTACCGAGAAACCTTGTTCTCTTCACGCTCATTAAAGTATTTGAAGAAAACCTCTGTTGAGCGATAGTTTATCTCTTTTTCGGTCTCATCAAACTACTTTACGAAAAAGGAACTGAGAGAGTTCTCTTTTAAGTGTTTTTCCAAACTCTATAATCATGAAAAACCTTCGAGTTTTCTGTCTTTGGACTCGCTAAACAAAACATCGACAGGCCCATATGGGATCGAACCCTTACTTCTTCCAGTTCATTAAACAAAGGAAGAGGAACTTACTGAAGGTGAGTTTTATCGAGCATGTGTTATCCTCCTCAAGCTCGTTAAATTAAAAAGAGGTACTCGTCTATCTAGATGGGGGAAAATTTGAAAGAAGCAAGCCAAGAAGTCTCTTGAGAAAATTACCAAGTAACTCTTAGATTCGCCCTTGAACATGACACTTTGTCTTTGTGCACATCTTAATCCACTGAACCTCTGCACTGAGCCAATCCTTTGAGTTTCTTTCACTCCTTTGGGTCACCTGACGTAAGTCATAGAATCCACTGCATTGTCAAGTTTTGGTCCATGTCATGTTTCTGCTATTGTGCCTCAGTGTTCAAGGGAAGTATCCGCCTCGAGAGTCAGCCATCACAAATATCTTGTCTCAATACCCGTGTCAGTCCATGTTCATTTGATTTACCAATTACATCTCTATGTCTATTTTGTTTCATTGATGAGGGATACATCAAGGCCCTCCTTCGATGAGCCTATTCCTGTTGACTTCAACACATTATCCAGGAACTAGACTTAGAAACCAATTAGTACTTTGGGACCTGCATGCCTCAATGGAAGTCCTCCTCATGTCCAACGATGGGTTTACATCAATCAACTTTGATCAAATGATTCCATGGATATTCGACTCCAACTCATCCATTCACATTCATTGGAATGTACTAGCGTACCTTGGGAATCATTGATATTAATGGTGATCTCCCTCGTGCTTGTTAACAGTTTACATCATTGATCGGTAATCAAGTGGTTTCTTCCATGTTCGACATCAGGACATCTATTCACATGGTTAAATTCATACCACATTGGGATCGCTAAGAAGACATTGGGTTGAGTGATCACTTTGATATGTACTTTGCCTAGGTTGCGAAGGAGTTTCTTTTGAACAATGACACATATATTGTTACATAGATCCACTTTGTATTGGTTGTGGCTATGTCTTGTCATCTCATAGATCCACTGTGTATTCTTCATGGCTACGATCAGTTCAGGTCTTAGGAGTATAGATCCACAGTGTATTTTCGGTGGCTATACCTTTTTATCAATACAATTATGGATCCGCAGTGTATTTTATGGCGGCCATATCTTGCAAGTCTTGATCACCCAAGCATAGGTATGCCTGCCTTGGGTTTGAAACATGTCATGATATTTGTTGGATGTTTGTGTGCAGCTTCTATCAGGTTCTCCACGTCTATACCCTTGCTTGAAAGTCTACAAAGTATTTCAGTTATTAGTTCTTGTCTTCTAACTTCATACTTTGGGGGGCAATCTGTTACACATAAAAAATACTCACTTTGATTGTGTCACAAGTGTCGTCATTACAAAGGTCGCAAGTGTCGCAATTTGTTCACAAGTGTCGCAAGTGTTAAAGGAAGCATACTACTATGATGCCTATGTTGTGCCTATAGTGACATCAGGAGGACACTTGGCACATGTCAAACACTTGATTTGGAAGAGGAGGAAAGGTTAAATGATCTCATGAACCTTTTTCCATCTGAAAGAAGCCAAAAAACTAGGTTTTTGGAGGGGAGCGCTCCCCTATACCTCTTCTGGGAGTGCTGACGCCCCCCCCTACACTATCTGGGAGCACTATAAAGATTTTTTGGACCTTCTAAGGGAGTGTTGGTGTCTTTAGGGAGTGCTAGCGCCCCCCTTAAGCCTACTGGGGAGCGCTACAGCACTCTGATGGCCCTTTGGAGGGAGTGCTACCTATTCTGGGCAGTGGTTAAGTTGTTCAGATGAATGGGGGAAGGATCCATTCATTCTTGGAAGGCAGTTGAGCTCGAATCCCTAGTCTAGCCATGATCTTAGGGCAGATCCTCAACTGAAGGAAGCAAATCCTCAACTTCCCCAAGGATATCTCAAGTGGTTAAAGCCTCTCCAAGGCTATATAAGCAAGCTTTCTCATGGTGAAAGAGGATGGAAATGGAGAATTACACCAGACTTATGATCTCATAAGTGGTGCTGGAACAGAGGTGATTTGGAGGCATAAGACCTATGATCTCATAAGGAACAATTGGTGAAGCTATCGTCATTCTGATCGTGGATCTTTTGAGCAAGGGATAGACAAAGAGGACTTGGAAAAACTGCTGCAATCCATCTATGACTGTAAGCAATGTTTTGTCCTCATTAATATAATTTGCTTGGCCTGTTTCTTTCTAATTCGTGTTCAATCTCACATGAATTTTTCTCTTTAGTAGATAGACCTATTTCGGACTAACCTTGATAGAGTAGGAAGTGGTCGTACTTTGTTTGTCTACAGGATTCATCAAGGAGCAAAAGATTGGAGCTCAATTCGAAGTGTGCAGGGACAAACACTAGTAAAAGGTACTTCTTTTCTCCTTCCTCCTCATACACTAGTCCACCTAGATCTAAAAGGAAGTCAGTGAACATGATAAGCACTTTCTATCTTAGAGTTAAGAGTCTAGCTCTTTGAGGAGATCTACCTATCCGCAAGGAGATTTTCCTACAACAGCGGGCACAATGCTGCATCAGAAATTGGCTTCTCAATATGAAGAGGATTGGAAGATGGAGGAGGAGTAGAACTGGAGGGTTAATCGACATCCTTCCCTTTAGTCTAATCAACTAGAGGAGTTTCATAGGTATTTTATTAAGTCATGACATTAACCATCTTAAACATGTATACCTCAGAGGCACTTGTGGAAGCATCCCCATGGTGGGAATGGCCTGCATTTCCCCCTTGCGTAGGGGTAGGATTTTACGAACCCAAATGTTGCTACTAAACTACTTGGGAGGTACCCTTTAGATAATTAGTGGCAAACTCATGATGAGGGAAATATTTCATGTAGTGGTCTTCTCACAAATCATACAAGGATATTTAGGCTTCCTCGTAGAGGACACGTGGAAAGAGATTGTAATTTTGCTGACTTGCACATTGGAGGAGTCAAGTTGTGAAGTTGATCTGAGCTGTTGATTGCAAGGGAATTGAGGACTGTAGATTTGGTCTAGACGAATTCATCAATTCAGAGATCACAACATGGAGAGTCAAGACGCCTCATCATAGGAGTCTTGAAGTCACAAATCGCAAAGTGCTCGTTTGATTAGCGAGTGGTCATAGCTTGTGGTCACATCGTCGAGAGTTGGAGGAAGGAGCTAGTGCAGCCAAGCTCCATTTTAGAGATCATGACATGGAGATTCAAGATGCCTCATCATAGGAGTCCTAAAGTTATGAATCATGAAGCACCTTATGAATAGGCGTTTGGTCACCGCCAATGGTCATGTGAAGGTAGGAGCTTGCAAGGTGCTAGGCTCCATTTTGGATACCAGGAGTTGAAGGAGTCAAGGAGACTCATGGGAGAATCCCCGAAACATGAAGTGGTGAAGTGACTTTTGATTAGGCCTCTGGTCACAGCTAGTGGTCACTTGGAGATAGATCTTACACCTGGTGCCATTTCATGTGGGGATAGTTTATGATGAACTGTTGATCTTTGGTTTCACCTTTCAGCAAGATCTCAACCGTTCAAAGTCTCCAATAGTCGAAGAAGCCATAATTGTCTGGTTGTAATTGTCAGAATGCAGTGATGAAATCAGCCAAAATTCATAAAATCTCAGAGTGATCACCAGAGGAGATGAAGAGTCTCAAGGCAAATTCTAGTGGAATGAAGACTGTTCATAGAGGCGATTGACAGATGGAAAAACGTTGAAGTCTGTAACGGCAACAGAGAGGATAAGCTCGACTATGATATAGAAGATGAAGAGGCTCGACTACCAGTGAGGCTAAGGAACCTTAGCATAATAGCCATGAATGAATATTAGACTTAGTGTAACCTTCAGAGGGGACGAAGAGTTAGCTATATAATCTAGAAGAGGAATGGGAATTATAAATATACGCAGAAAAAAGAAGTGGAGGTTGCTTCTGAAGAGAGTAATTTCACATGGGAAATAGCATGTTGTGACACAATATTAGAGACAGTGAAAGAAAGCCAAGGTGCACATGAACAGGTAGAGCAGAAGATCAGAAAGTTGAAGAAGATGCGAGCAGAGAGAAATTGATGTAGGCAAAGAAGAGTAGTGTAGCAAAACAATGATGAGGTTGGTAAGCCATTGATAACTATTCTATCACTGTAATAAATTCACAGAAAGCAAATATTTATATTTCAGGCTGGTAGCGAGGTTCTAGGGAGGATAGGTGTCCTCAAAGATTTAAGTGGGGGCTTGAACATGGGGATTTGTAGCTTCCATATGGTTGTAGCTAGAAAAGCTAAGGTGGCAGGGTGGTGCAAGGGAGAACCGTTGTTCTCTATTATACAGGTTGGTGCATGTGTGAATGGAAGTTGGTGCTTCCATCCAGTTAGTGTTGGAACAGTGAGGGAGTTGGTGCTTCCTTCTAGTGGGTGCTAGAGAAACCAAAGAGTTGGTGCTCTCAGTAAGTAGCATCTTACAGAACAGAGGTGGTAGCCTCACAATGAGTTGGTGCTCATAAGAATGATAATGTAAAGAATATAAAGATTACTTATTATGTCAAGAAGAAGAGGTTTTTCCCTTTATGTGTTTCCTCAGGAAATATCTGTCTCTTTGTATTCTGTATGATTGATCATTGTATATCTATGCATGTTAAGTTATCAAAAACAGATTAAATAATAATCTAGAAAGAATAGAGAATCACAGGAAATGTTTCAAGCTTATATATATATATATATATATAT
>ML789435.1:740743-760613 GCA_009831015.1 Picea engelmannii
CCAACAATTGGTATCAGATTCGATGCCTTTGATCAAAGGTAGATCCATAATCTTGAACATGACTAGTCATGATGGAGGTTCAACTAATAGACCCCCTCTATTTGATGGAACAAACTATTGCTTCTGGAAAATAAGGATGAGAACACATTTGATGTCCTTGGGTGCTGATGTTTGGGATGTCGTTGAAACGAGATATGGGAATCCTGTAGTCTTGGCCTCAAAGGATGATAAGATGGAGTTTAGATTTAATGAGAAATAAATGAATGCCATCGTCAATGGACTTGTTGAATCCAAATTTGTCAAATTCATGCACTTTGATTCAACAAAAGTTATGTGGGACAAACTGATAAGTATTTATGAAGGTGATGAAAAGGTAAAGAATGCAAAACTTCAGACTCACAGACTGAAGTTTGAGCAACTAAAGATGGATGAAGATGAAACTATTAGTAATTACTTTTTACGTATAGAAGGATTGTTCAACACTATGAAAGGGCTAGGTGAAATGATATTTGATCCCTTTCTAATCCAGAAAATATTAAGATCTCTTCCTGATAGATTTAATTCAAAGGTCTCTGCTATAGAGAAAATAGTTGATCTCAAAACGTTGACAATAGATCAACTTCTTGGTACCTTAACTTCCTATGAAATGAGAATCACCAAAGGTAAATCCACTACAAGAGAGACATATTTTAAAGTAGATAAAGACACAGACTCTGAGATAGATGAGTTTGAAGCAAATTTTGTGAGAAGACTGAAGAAGGGATTAGGAAAATACAAGGGTAAACTGCCTTTCAAATGTTTCAACTGTGGTATGATAGGTCACTTGGAAAATAAGTGTTCTCACAAAAGAAAGGATCAGACATATGATGATGAGGAGAAGAAAAAACACAGAAAGTTCTATAAAAAGAATAATTTTAAGAAGAAAAGTCTTTGTGCAAACGATGATGATGATCCTTCAGATGATGAAGATAGTGACTCTTCTATTGAAGATAAACTAAATAATATCATGCTGATATCTTTAGAATATATAAACACTGAAGATACAGGAAGTGAGTTCATTGATTGTGAAGCAGTAATATATCTTGAAGGAGAACTTGTCAGTGCCATGGAAGAGATTGATAGACTCAGAGAAAAGAAAACAAAACAAAAACAGTTACTGCTCAGGTATGAGAAAACATGCAATGAGCCATCTAAAGAAATTTCTATGTTGAAAGTTAAGTTAGAATAAGCTAAGAGGATTGAGGAAGCCAAAACAAAAGGTGAAAAATTGGAAGCGAAAGTAGTGTCTGTCAGAAAAGATCTAGAGAAATTTCAGGCCTTATACCATCAAAATCTGACAAGTATTAAGGCATCAGAAGGATTAGCCTCCATTCTGAATCAACAAAGGAATCCAAAGTTGAAAAATGTATTGGGTTATGAAGAGGGATCAACTAGTGATTAGGAAAGCAACAAAGAATCCATCAAGTTTGTAAAATCTACAACCATTGACAACAACGAACCTGTAGAAACAAAGGAAGATAATCAACCGACAAGGAGGAGTGAAGAAAAAATTACCAAAACTGAATCAGTAGAACAAATAAATGTTACACCCTCTGCTCAAGGAAATCACCAGCATGGAAGAAATCGACCTACTCAAAGAAGACAACCATTTCCTAGGTACAAAGATTTTTTCTATGGATATTGTTTTTATTGTCCTAACTTTGGCCACAAAGCTGTAAGTTGTTATTTAAGACTTAGACAAGAATGATCAAGACAACCAACGAATAAATACTTGCCGCAACAAAGAATGAGACATCCAAGTAACAATGTTAGGGTCCTAACCCACACATAGGTAGATCAATATATTCAGATGTAATAAAGGTCAATATTAATAAGGCCTTTCAATAAAATAGAATAAGGCGGATGTAAGAAGACCTAATAGAAGCTTCCTCTTCTAGAAGGATCTTCTGCTAGATGCTTCTCTTGATAGACATATTTAGTATAAATAAGGGTCGAGGGTATGAAAACCCTATCTTGGAGATTATTGTAACAAAGCGCTGCTCGACTAGAGGTTTCCCCCTCGAAGAGGCCTATGAACATTGCTTTCTAAATCAAAGTGTTATTTCTGTTGTTGTTCTTATATCATTACTGTGTTATTGTGGAGATTATGCTAGTTATATTACTGTTATTCTACCATTTTTAGCATTTGATTTCTATTCTACATATTTATTATATCTGGTATCTTGCAAGTGGTATCAGAGCACTTTCCTTGGCAGAAATTGTGGGAATTTTTTTTCAGGGTAGAGACATATTCAGGCGTCTTTAAACCACAAAGATCTGTCATTATGCGCATAAACCCGTGGTTAAGGGATTGATACACACAGAAAATACAATTGGTTCTTAAGCGCACATCTGTTGGCCACCCTTGTAACCCCTGTTGGTACCCCTTCGAGTGGTAGCGCATCAAACAACACCTGTGTATGGATCGACCTAGATTTCCTGAAGCCCTCTTTAGATAAGCCTATCGGCCACTAGACTGCTATAGTGTCACCGAGAACATCACTCGGGAAGATACTCTCTAGTACCTGGGTAGTCAGGTAGTACGACTAAGGGTACGGTCTATCCTCCTTAGTTAGTGCCCTGAGATATTGGTCTGAGTACTACTGTTGGACCCCACACATATATCAGAGAGCTATAGCATAGGGAAAACCCTTGTCTGTAGAACCCTTGAATACCTAACCCTTGGGGGACAGAAACATAAGCAAATTAAAACAGACCAGATCTATTGTCGTGCAACTGTGTTCAGGTTGCCAAGTAAATACACATTTCTTTCTGGTTAAGCATTTGGGGATTTCATCACTGCAGTATTCTTCATACCGGAGTATAACTCCATAGTATTCTTCAGACCGGAGTATAAAGTCTGGAAATTTTTTCACCATTATTTGAGACCTATTCCTTTGGATTCATCTCTTCGCCCTTATCACATTCATCCATATCATTTTTCAGAAAAAAAAATTACCCCGCCTACCCCTTTTCAGTTCACCCATCCTCATGGCCCATACCCATAGCCAAGATCTGGAAACTCGCTTCAACACCTTGCAATCAGGTTTCCTCGAGACCCAAATAGAAGTGAAACAACTTAGTGCTAATGTTTCCTCCATCGATTCATCCATCAATACAACCATAAATACAATCATGCAGTCCTCAATGGAGGAAGTCAAACAAGAATTGACCACCCAGCTTGAATCTGTCTTTGCATCACTCTGCACCAAACTGAAGATCCCTACAGATGACCCTTTCTCTGAAGCACCTCCAAATACTGAAGGCAAACATTCCTCCCATTCCCATACCTTTCAGCCCCATCATTCTCAACGTGACCTACGCCTTCCGCGAGTGGATGTGACCAAATTTGATGGCTCAGACCCCACTGGTTGGGTAACCCAATTGGAACATTATTTCTCTTTATACGGCATCACAGATGACTTGGGAAAACTCTGATATGGTGTTCTCCATCTAGATCAAGAACGTTGGCAATGGTGGCAATGGAGAAAAACTTCCCGTCAAGGGTATATTGCTTGGACCCATTTTGTGACTAATCTTTATGAACACTTTGACACGAACACCAACCATTTGGGCCATTTGACAAAGTTAAAACAATCTGGAACAGTAGAAGACTTCATAGCTTCCTTTGAGTGCCTAGATTTTTGAACAGAGGGCATGACTAATGCTTTCTTTCGAGAGTGTTTTATCAGTGGCCTCAAGGAGGAGATTTGGGCCCATGTCCTCATGGCTCGACCCTTGAGTTGGGTGGAGGCTACTAAAAGAGCTAAAGAAGCACAACAGGTTGTATCCTCTCAAAACTAAAAACCCTCCTTTATCCCTCGCCCTAAACCCATCACTCCCACTACTCCCTCCACCCCATTAAAGATCCAAAAATTGACCAGGGATGAAATGGATGAATGCCAACTCAAAGGCCTTTGTTATAATTGTGATGAAAAATATTTCCCTGGCCACAAGTGTAAGGAACAAAAGATTTTTATGGCCATCTCTGAGGATATTTCAGAAGAGGATGTTGAAACTCCCCTTGTGTCTGAGTCACCTGAAATCACTAACATAACCCCTACCTCAAACCCTCCCGAAGTAAAACCCGTCATTTCCCTCAATGCTCTCACTGGCTTCTCCGCTCCCCAAACCCTCAAGTTAATCAGTTACATCAAGCATCGGAAGGTCATCATTCTGGTTGATAGTGGAAGCACCCATAATTTTATTCATCATCACATTGCCCAAGAAACTCATTGCTACATCCATGCTGTCAACAATTTCCAAATCATGATTGACAATGGTGGTTCCATGAAATGTGGAGGGCACTGTGAAAGTGTGTGTCTCCAAATCAGTGACTACAACCTAAAATCCCATATGTTTTCTATCGACATGGGTGGTTGTGAAATTTTGCTGGGTGCAGACTGGCTAAGAACTTTGGGTCCCATTCTCATGGATTTTAAGGCATTAACCATGCAATTTGACCAGGAAGGCCACAAATATAAATTCCAAGGCATCACTGTTGGTTCACCTGAGGTCATTAGTTCCCATCGCATGGAAAAGTTGCTCAAAAAAGGTCATTGGTGTCATTGCCCAACTCCATGCCATACAAGTAACAGAGACACCCCCAGTGCCGCATGACCTCCAAGCTCTCCTTTCTAAACATCAAATGGTATTTTCCACTCCCCAAGGACTCCCTCCTTCACGCATTTTTCATGATCATTCCATTTCGCTTGTACCCGAAAGCCTTCCTCCCAATATCCGTCCATATTGCCACCCCTTTTCACAAAAAAATGAAATTGAGAAAATGGTCCAGGAACTCCTTAATGCAGGGATTATCCACCCTAGTATGAGCCCTTACTCTTCTCTTGTAGTCATGGTCATAAAGAAAGAAGGTTCTTAGAGAATGTGTCCTGACTTCCATGCCCTCAAAAAACTAACCATTAAAGACAAATTTCCCATTCCTTTCATCGATGACCTCCTGGATTTCTTTACTAAACTTGATCTTTGCTCGGGCTATCACTAGATACGTATGAAAGAGGCAGACATTCCCAAGATGACCTTTTGCACTCATGAGGGACACTATGAGTTTTTGGTGATGCCCTTTGGCTTGTGTAATGCCCCCTCCACCTTCCAAAGCCTCATGAATCATGTCTTTCATCCCTTTCTTCATCATTTTGTCTTAGTTTTCTTTGATGATATCCTCATCTATAGCAAAACCTGGACATACCATCTTACTCATGTGGATCAAGTTCTCCATCTACTCTCTCAGCACCAAATTTTCCTGAAACAGTCTAAATGTGCTTTTGGTGCCTCTGAAGTAGAATACTTGGGTCATCTGGTTGGCAAGGATGGCGTCAGGGTGGATCCAAAAAATATTGAAGCTATGCAAGACTAGCCACACCAAAAGACTCTCAAAAGCTTGCATGGATTTCTAGGCTTAACAGGGTATTATCACAAGTTTGTTAAGAACTACAAAAAGATTGCAGCACCTCTCACTGCTCTCCTAAAAAAGAACTCTTTCACTTGGACTCCAGCCAATGCTCAAGCTTTTCAAACCTTGAAGACGACCATGTGCACCACTCCAATTCTGATCCTTCCTGATTTCACAAAGACCTTTGTGTTGGAATGTGATGCCTCAGGGAAAGGAATCAGTGTTGTCCTTATGCAAGAGGGTCAACCTTTAGCCTTCACCAGCAAGCAACTGTCTAAAAAGAATCTGGGCAAACCCATTTATGAAAAGGAAATATTGGCTATTCTGCATGTCGTTGATTTGTGGTGCCCTTATCTCTTAGGGCAATGCTTCCAAATTAAGACCGACCATCAAAACCTCAAGTACTTTCAGGAACAAATCATTTCCTCCCCAGATCAACAAAAATGGGTGACTAAGATCTTTGGATATGATTATGAGACCATTTAAAAGAAGGGAAAAGACAATGTAGTGGTGGATGCACTGTCTTGAAAATATTAAGAAGAAGGATCCTTTTTTTTCTCTTTCCTTCATTGTACCCGATTGGCTCCAAGCTGTGTGCCAGGAATGGCTTCAAGATCCCAAAAGTTCGCATTTGATACAGCAATTGTAAACCAAGGCTCTGGCTTCCCCAGGGTACTCTTGGCTCCAGGATGAGCTTCGATACAAAGGATGTTTGTATTTAAGTAAACAATCAAAGATTAAATCCACAGTACTTTCTGAGCTTCATGCTACATCCACAGCGGGGCACTCAGGGTTCACCAAAACATATGACAGGGTCAAACGTTCTTTTTTCTGGGATGGTATGAAATAGGACATCCGTAATTTTTTCATTGAATGTGAGGTGTGTCAACACAACAAGGGAGAAACAGTCAAATCTCCGAGCACACTACAACCGCTTCCGATTCCGCCTGCTATTTGGAAGGATATCTCTACAGAATTTATTACCGGCTTACCCAAATCGGGGAATAAATCAGTCATAATGGTGGTTGTGGATCGCCTTTCAAATTATGCTCATTTCTACACTCTTCAACACCCATTTACTGCATCCATGGTGGCTCAAATTTTCATGGAACAGGTCTTCAAGTTTCATGGCATGCCGCACTCTATTGTTTCTGATCCTGACCCAACTTTCACAAGCAATTTTTGGAGAGAACTATTTAAGCTACAGGGCACCTAATTGCATCTCAGCACAACTTATCATCCCCAGACTGATGGTCAAATGAAAGTTGTCAACAAGTGTTTGGAAACATATCTGAGGTATTTTTCCTTTGAAAAACAACATCAGTGGGCTCAATGGTTACCCCTAGCCAAATAGTGGTACAACACTTCCTACCATATAGCTACTCGCATGACTCCTTTGGAAGCGGTATATGGACAAAAGCCACCTTCAGTTCTCTCATACTTACCAGGTACCTTGAAGGTCCAGGTAGTTGACCAAACACTTACAGTTCGAGAGGATATTCTTTATACCCTTAAAGAGAACTTGGTCATGGCACAGAATCACATGAAGCAACAAGCAGATCAAGGTTTCTCTGAACGTCAATTTGCAGAAAGGGATCAGGTGTTTCTATGACTACAACCATACAAGAAAAATTCCCTCAAGGCCGAGCATTGTCAGAAGCTAGCGCCCAAATTTTATGGTCCTTATATAGTTCTCAAGCATGTGGGACTAGTCGCATATCAGTTAGCTCTGCCCAGTCAGTCGAAGCTACATCCTGTTTTTCATGTTTCATGCTTAAGGAAGGTGTTTGGAACTAGGTGCCAAATTCAAACCAACCTTCTAGAGTTAGCTGAAGAAGGATCTATTTGGCTACAGACAGAAGTAGTTTTGGACTAGTGTGAGCGTCTCCTACGTCAGAGAACCATCAAGGAAGTTCTAGTCTAGTGGAAAGATACGACTCCAGCAGATGCCACTTGGGAACCAGCTAACATTCTGCAACAGTTTCCACATCTCAAGCCTTGAGGACAAGGTTTTTTTTAAGGGGGCGGACATGTTAGGGTCCTAACCCACACATAGGTAGATCAATATATTTGGATGTAATAAAGGTCAATATTAATAAGGCCTTTCAATAAAATAGAATAAGGCAGATGTAAGAAGACCTAATAGAAGCTTTCTTCTAGAAGGATCTTCCTCTAGATGCTTCTCTTGATAGACATATTTAGTATAAATAAGGGTCGAGGGTATGAAAACCCTAGCTTGGAGATTATTGTAATAGAGCACTGCTCGACTGGAGGTTGCCCCCTCGAAGAGGCCTGTGAACATTGCTTTCCGAATCAAATTGCTATTTATGTTGTTGTTCTTATATCATTACTATGTTATTGTGGATATTATGTTGGTTATATTACTATTATTCTTCCATTTCTAGCATTTTATTTATGTTCTACATATTTATTATATCTAGTATCTTGCAAACAAACAACCATAGACTGCAAATCATGCGATGGATGGGAGAAGGACGCATATTAAGCATAAAAATCGTTATGATCCTTTATTCAATGAAACAAAATGTGACATCTGCCATAATTATGGACATAAAGCTGCATACTGTCACTTAAAGAACTATAAGCCAGATTCAAATCACAGAGCTAAAAACGTCAAGGTTTGGAAAAAGAATGAAGATAACAAATGTGGATTAGTGTTGTCATCTCAAAGACAAAAAGACCCCTGGTATATTGACAACGGATGCTCCAGTCATATGACATGTGACAAGAGTAAATTCCTATCACTCAAGGAAAATAAATCAGGAAGTGTGACCTTTAGAAATGATGCTCCAGGAAAGATCAAAGGTAAAGTTATAGTAAGCTTAAGTAATGGAAGAAGCAAAGCTCAAGATGTGTTATTTGTTGATGGTTTAAAGCATAATCTTCTTAGTGTCAATCAGATATGTGACAGAGGATGTGAAGTCACTTTCACTACCAAAAATTGTAAAATAAAGATAGTAAACACATGAGAGCTGCCTGCAAAAGGGGTTAGAACCAAAAACAATGTATATGTACTGAAGGAAGATAAGGAGAAATGTCATTTAAGCAAAATTGATGAAAGTTGGTTATGGCACAGAAGGCTTGGACACATGAATTTTGATCATATTGTCAAACTGAATAATGAGGGTGTTGTGAAAGACCTTCCAAAATTATCTAAGCCTAATAACTCTGTATGTGAGTCCTACCAAATGGGGAATCTAACTCATGCTCAATTCAAATCAAAGAGTTTCACATCTTCAGAGAAACCACTTCAACTTGTTCATATAGTTCTATGTGTCCCAACATGAAAAGAAGGAACTAGAAGAGAACGTTACTTCATGCTGGTCATTGATGAATTCTCCAGACTTACGTGGTTTGCCTTTATGAGAGACAAATCTGATGCATTTGAGAAGTTCAAAACATTTAAGGCATTAACCGAGAATTAGACAGGAAGAAAGTTGAAGGAAATTTGCTCAGACAGAGGAGGATAATTTATGTCAAGATATTTCAAAGAATTCTGTGATAGACATGGAATTAAAAGAGAATATACTATTCTAGGTACTCCTAAACAAAATGGAGTTGTAGAGCAGAAAAATAGATCAGTTCAGCAGATGGCAAGGTCCATGATGAATGAAAGAGACATTTCACAAACTTTCTAGGTGGAGGCTGTTCATGCAGTTGTTTATATTCTTAACAAAGCACATCTAAGGCCAAACAATGATAAAACTCCACATGAGATGTGGTTTGGTCGACTTGCATCCATTAAGCATTTCAAAGTATATGGATGTAAATGCTACATCAAGAATAATGATGATCATTTGGAGAAATTTGATAGTGGATCTGATGAAGGTATCTTCTTAGGATATGCAATGAACAGTAAAGGTTACAGATGCTTTAACAAAAGATTTCTTAAATTAGTAGACTGTATTGATGTTTGAATTGATGAAGAAGCTCCTGAAAAAGATCAACAAAAAATAAGCACCAAGTCAGATGAAGAAGAGGATAATGATAATGAAGATGAAGAACAAAAAATATTAGAGTCACAAAAAGAGGATGAATCAGGTGGAGAAGAGATGCCCAGACAAGAAGAGTCAGGACAACAATCAACATCAAATCCTTCCTCTAGAATTACTCAAAAGAATCATCTTGAAAGTCAGATAATTGGGGGAAAAGACAAAGGTGTACAAACCAGGAGAAGGATAATTAAATACACCAAGCAATCATATATAGCCTTCATATCCTTGATGGAACCCAAGAACCTTGATGAAGCCAGTAAAGACATAAATTGGGTAAAATCAATGAATGAGGAACTGGATTAGATTGAAAAGAATGACACTTGGGAACTCATTCCTAGGCTAGCAAATAAAAATGTAATAGGCTCGAAATGGATCTACAAAAATAAGATGAATGAGCAAGGAAATATTGTAAGAAATAAGGCTATATTGGTCTGCAAAGGATATGCTCAAATAGAAGGACTAGAATTTGATGAAACATTCGTGCCCGTAGCAATATTAGAAGCTATTAGAATGTTTCTTGCCTATGCTTGCCATAAACAGTTTAAAGTCTATCAAATGGATGTCAAGTCAACTTTTCTAAATGGATATTTAAACGAAGAAGTCTATATGGAACAACTAGAGGGTTTCCAATTGTCAGATGACCCTAACCTTCTTTGCAAAATGAATAAAGCTTTATATGGGTTGAAACAAGCCCCTCATGCCTAGTATCATAGACTGGATATGTATCTACAAGACAAAGGGTTCAAGAGAGGAACAATTGACAACAATCTATATATCAAAACAAAAGGTAATGATCTGCTCATTGTGGTGGTTTATGTCGATGACGTCATCTTCGGTAGTAATAATGATTCATTGGTAAAATGGTTTGCTTTTGCCATGCAGTCTGAATTCAAAATGTCTATGATAGGGGAACTATCATTTTTTCTTGGCCTACGAATTACTCAGAGGTCTAAAGGAATATTTATTTCTCAAGAAAAATATCTAAGAGAAATGTTGAAAAGGTTTCAAATGGAAGATTCTAAACCTATGAGCACACCTATGGTCACTGATGTAAGTTAAGAAAGGATGATGATTCACCTAATGTTGATCAGAGTTCATATAGGTCTATGATAGACATCCTATTTTATATCACAACATCCCGTCTAGACATAATGCATGTTGTTGGAATGGTAGGAAGGCATCAGGCCACACCTAAACAGAGTCATTTTTTAGCTGTCAAATGAATATTCAGATACTTGAAAGGAACAATGGATTATGGCCTATGGTATCCTAGGACTCAAAATTTTCAACTATCATTCTATTCAGATGTTGATTGGGATAACTGCATGGATGAAAGGAAAAGCACGAGTGGAGGTGCATTCTTCTTAGGAGATTACATTGTATCATGGTTGAGCAAGAAGCAAGGTTCCATTTCCTTATCAAATAAAGACGTTGAATACATTGCAGCTTCCACATGATGCACCCAAGTATTGTGGATGATTCATACACTTGCAGACTTAGAAGTAAAATGTACTACACCGATCCCAATTCACTGTGATAATACCAGTGCAATTAGTCTGTCCAAGAACCCTATGTTTCACTCTAAGACCAAGCATATTCCCATCAAGTATCACTTTTTGAGAGAACAGGCGACCAACACTATTATTTCTTTTTATTATATTCCTTCCAAAGATCATATTGTTGATATCTTCACTAAACTGCTTTCAAAAGCTCAGTTTGAGTATCTAAGCGAGAAGTTGGGTGTGAACCCATTATCAAACTAAGAGAGTCCATCCTGTCAGGGGGATTTTGTGTTGGTTGGATATCTGATACCTATGAAAAGTCCTAAAACAACTCAGGGGGAGCATGTTTACTTTGACATTGATGTCAAAGGGGGAGAAAAGGAGTGGTCTGGATGCTACAGTCTAGCGCATCCTTTGAGAGTTTCCATCAATGCCAAAGGGGGAGATTGTTGGCATATTTATAGTTGGGAGTGCGCTTGTCATTGATGGAAAGAACATCGATGCTAGGAGATGGCTTGGAAGACATCATAAGTCCAGACAGGAGGAGCGTGTAGATGTAGAACAGATCTCGAGCGTTAGATCTGAGCACGGGGATCGACCGTCGTTGGATCCAAGAGAACTTGCACGACCTTTAAGTGCAAGGTGAAGCAGGCTTACAAAGTCCCGAAAGCAGGAGGACCATCCATTTAGGCAAGACACATGGCTAAAGATCAATATTTCGCTGACTAAAAGGTTAAAGGAAGGACGTGCTCTAACCTCTCTAACTCATGATATGATCTGAGTCGTTGGATTGAGGACTAATCTGGGCCATCAGATCTAGGAGGTGAATGTGGCAGACCACGTCAGCAAGGACAGGTGGTAGACTACGTCAAAAACGACACGTGGCACAATCATACAAGGACAAGTATCAAGATGATTTGATGATTCAAGTACATGAATAGTACGAATCTGAGTGACATGTGGCAACCACTCGGCTCATGACATGTCATCGAGTGATGCAAGAGTGACATCACTCCAGGAGTTTTGCTTCGAGATTTTTACCATCAACACTCCCCCAAAGTCCCAAAGACTGAATTCCCGAAGGGGAGGATAGTCGTCGGATCACCAAGAAATCTCGATCGTTGATCTGATATGAATCCATTTCAGATTTTCGCAGATTGGGAATTCCAAAGGAAGGAGTTGTGAGAACTCACCATATGGAAGGTTGTGAAATGATCCTGGACGTTGGAGCCACAGGACATGTGGCAAGCGATTGGAATATTGTTGACTTGCACATTGGAGGAGTCAAAGGAGTGTGGTGCGAAAACTCGCGAAACACAAATTTGATCTGAGTCGTTGATTGCAAGGGAATCAAGGACCATAGATCTGGTCTAGAGGAATTTGCCAATTTAGAGATCGTGACATGGAGATTCAAGACGCCTCATCACATGAGTTCCAAAGTCGTGAATCGTAAAGTGATTATTTGATTAGCGAGTGGTCATATCTTGTGGTCACATCATTGAGAGTTGGAGGAAGGAGCTAGTGTAGCCAAGCTCCATTTCGGAGATCATGACATCGAGAGTCGAGACACCTCATCATAGGAGTCCTGCAATCATGAATCATGAAGCGCCTTCTGAATAGGCATTTGGTTACTGCTAGTGGTCATGTGAAGGTAGGAGCTTGCAAGGTGCTAGGATCCATTTCTAATACCAGGAGTTGAAGGAGTCAAGGAGACTCATGGGATAATCCCCGAAACATGAAGTTGCGAAGTGCCTTTTGATTAGGCATGTGGTCACAACCAGTGGTCACTTGGAGAGAGATATTAAGCCTGGTTTCAGTTCACATGGGGATAGTTCATGATGAACTGGTGATCTCTGGTTTCACCTTCCAGCAAGTTCTCAAATGTTCAAAGTATCCAACAGCCAAAGAAGCCATAATTGACTGGCTGTAACTGTCAGAACTCAGTGATGAAATCGACTAGAATTTAGAGAATCTTAGAGTGCTTGCCAGAGGAGCTGAAGAGTCTTGAGGCAACTACCAGTGGAATGAAGATTGTTCATAGAGGCGATTGACAAATGGAAAAGCATTGAAGTCTGTAACTGCAACAGAGAGGATGAGCTCGACTGTGATAGAGAAGATGAAGAGTCTCATCTACCAGAGAGGCTAAGGAACCTCAACATAATGGACATGAATGAAGAGAAGACTTAGCGTAACCACCAGAGGGGATGAAGAGTTAGCTGTATGATCTGGAAAAGGAATGGGCATTATAAATATACGCAGAACATAGAAGTGGAGGTTGCTTATGAAGAGAGTAATTTCACATGGGAAATAGCATGTTGTGACATGATATCAGAGACGGTGAAAGAAAGCCAAGGTGTGCATGAAGAGGCATAGCAGAAGATTGGAAAGTTGAAGAAGATGCGAGCAGAGAGACATTGATGCAGGCAGAGCATAGCAGTGTAGTAGAACAATGATGAGACTGGTAAGCCATTGATAACTATTGTATCACTGTAATAAATTCACAGAAAGAAAATATTTATATTTCAGGGTGGTAGGGAGGTGCTAGGGAGGATAGGTGTCCTCATAGTTTCAAGTGGGTGCTTGAACATAGGGAAGTTGGTGCCTGTGTGACTAGAAGTTGGTGCTTGCTTCTAGTGGGTGCTAGAGAAACAAGAGAGTTGGTGCTCTCAGCAAGTTGTAGCTTGCAGAACAGAGGTGGTAGCCTCACAATGAGTTGATGCTCAGAAGAATGATAATGTAAAGAATATAAAGATTACTTATCATATCAAGAAGAAGAGGTTTTTCCCTTTATGGGTTTCCTCAGGAAATATTTTTCTTTGTGTATTCTGTATGATTGATCATTGTATATCTATGCATGTTAAGTTATCAACAACACATTAAATAATAATATAGAAAGAATAGAGAATCACAGGAAAAGTTTCAAGCTTATCTATATATATATATATAACTGATTCAACCCCCCTCTTAGTTATATTTCCAACGCTGGTCTCGTACCATATAGGCAATTGAAAATGTGTTAGGAAATCCATGGCAAGAGAATTAAAGTAGGAAAAGGAGTTACTCGGAAGTTCAATATACCATTTCGTTGTCGTATCTATAAGTGTCCTATGAAAAAGTCTAAGACTAATGGAATTGTCCATAAAAGAGTTGGAAGAACACCATAAATGGAAGTCATAACATGGTTGTTAGGATCTTCCCCAGGTTTTCCATACAATTTTGGGATGTCAGACGGTAATTTGGCAGGGATGGTGGGCCAGAACGGGGCATGAAGGATGTGATTGTTGGTTAAACATGATAAATCTGGAAGATATAACATAGCCAATAATGGTAGTTTTTTCTTAGGCGTTTGATGCATGTGAAAACTATATTGCGTGGGAACACCAGTAGGACCATATCCAGGTTGTGGCAGGATGACAAAACTAGATGGTCCTCTCATATATGGTGGCTTCCTGGGTTGTCCACCCATGTAAGGTGGTTTTCATGCTTGTCTACCCATGTACTGTGATGGAGCGGATGGACCTCCTACATAATGAAATTGACCTGTTGGTCCCTCAATGTGATTTGGTTGGCCTGATGGACCTCCCATGTATTGTGATTGAAGGGATTGTTGCATTGGAATCATGGATTTATGGGTTGATAAAGAAAAGTTCCTTGTGGAGGAATTCCCAAAAGATTGGGTTGATCCCATAAAGGATTCAAAACTCTTGGATATGGATTTCCAGGATACAGGCTAGTGGTAGTAGGGATAGAAGGACATGTAGGAGTAGCTTGTCCCCAATCTTGTTGATGTTGCAACCCTCTAGGTTTCCCCCCAGTAAAACTTTCCCATGCAACTGAAGGTTTCCCCCCAGCTAAAGGTTGGCCTCCCATTGAATATTGACCTCCAATGTAGGGTGTTCTAATCTATGATGTGTGATATTAGCAAGCAGAAAGGGGCCAAAAGGCCAAAATAGGAGGAGTGGTGCTCTTGTTCTCAAGCACACAGGGCGCCAATTAGGGGAATGATGGTCTGTAATAGACTCTAGGGGGATGCCACTCAGCTAATGGCACCCTATGGTAGGATTCTGGGGAGTGCTAGTGAGGTAGGTGGCGCCATGGTATGAACTGCAGGGGAGTGTCACCCTTCTGAAAAGTTCAAAAAATTGCTCAAAAAGGCTAAAAACTTAGCAAATCCAATCAATTACTCTGTGATATCTTCAATGAAGAAGAGAGAAGGGGAAGTATATTAGACTCAAGCAACAAACATGATATAAAGGTAGAAAAAGGATTCATATGATCCAAGGAAAGACTAATCAAAGTAAATCTAGCGGAGTCGCCAATTTTTGTTACAGAATGTTTCCCTGTGGATAGGTGAAACCTCCCTTGGATTATAGACCCCTATACCAAGACATAAAGACTACAGGTGGACACTAACATTCCTTTGAATTTGGTTTAATCATTCATAAAGAGAGAGGGAGAAAGGGTGCGATGCACCTTGTTCTGAAGTTTGTCCTTGTTGCTTCCAATCTGAGCTTGATCTCCAAACTCCCTGACACAACTTGGTCCCTGCAATAGGAAGCAAAGAGAAACCACTAACTTCTACTCTATTTGATTAGATCAAACAAATTCATATATGAATATTGAAGTAACAATAGAAAATCACATGCAAGAATACACAATCGTGAAGGAAATAGGCCAAGTATATTCAAATGATAACCCAAAGAGAATACTTACAAACCCTGGATGATGATGCAACACTTCTATAAGCTCTCCTTATCCATCCCTTGCACGAATCTACCAAGATCAACGATTTGATACCTAAAATATTACTCCCTTCACCTTGGAAATCCCTCAATATATAGGCTTGAGAGGCACAAAAAACATAAGAAAATGAGGGGTATGGTTGAGGATATGGCTCCTTGATCTTTCGATCAGATCCTAAAGTGAAGCCCAATCATGATGGTCAAACACAACTAACCCAATATGAAGGCGATGATTGATAGATTAAGCTAGAGGATACCCTCCCCTTTCTCTCAATAAGAATGGCTCTCCCCCCTAGTTTGAGACATGGAAGCATTCACCAAAAGTGGCGCTCCCTATATATGGGCAGGTGATCCAGGGGATCAAATTAAGCTCAAAAATAAAAGTTCTCAGAATCTCTTCAAATCATACATTTGCGTAGGCCTCATCGTTATGAAACCAACACAACTTGAATGGGATCAAAAAGACATTGTATGAGTAAGATATCACACTTTTTTCATTTTGCCAAACAAGCAATTTTTTTGCTGATTGTACAATACGTACAGTGTTGACATGGTAGCTGATCGTACAGACTGTATGGCCATATAGTGATGTGGAAGAGGAGTGGCATGCTAATATTATGGTGAGTGAATGTAATGGTACCATGTGGCCCAGTCATGGGCTACCACGTTGCACCCCTCTATTGATTTGAATTGGTAAAAGTTTTAGACTCTATAGGAATCAAACCCGTGACCTCCAGGCATGGGGAAGAGTCTAGGAAGTGTTGGGCTACCAACCCACCCATGGTAGTTCTTAACACTCTATTTTCAAATGTATTATTTTAATTGTTGCAAACGTTACTTTGGCGGATTAAAGGGTTGGGGCCTAGCCCCAACCCCCCCGGTTCTTTAGCATATGATCATTACCATATGCCCACACTATTTACCTATTGGCACGGTCCGATATTTTGAAATTCATCCCCAACGCTTACACATAGAACCATTCCACTGGACTGGATCTTTTACACTTGGCACACAGTTTGACTTTTCCTTGGTGTGTTAGCCCATGGACTTTGGTTTGTATTAAATTAAGTTTGGTGGTATGGTTACGTGTGATTTGTTTGGCACATATTTGTTAGCACTCTGGGTATAGCCCATTGTTCTTGAAACCTTTACACATGACCGTTGGAAAAAATTTGGGGCACGGTTAGCCAAGAAGCTCAAATTAGGTGCTGGGACGTGGCCACATGCCCCCCATGCGACCAACACCTCCACCCAAGAGGGTGCTAATCTCATAACGGATCGACAGATTGCCCCATTTTGTGAGATGTGCATGTGTGCTGGGTTTTAGGACCAATAACGTTGCAGGAGCCAAGTTAGTCATTCACAGGTGCATTTCGACGAGCAGGTACAACAAGCTTGAAGGGGAAAACTTCCAGGGAGTGTAACTTATTCATTTTTTGGCCAAACCAGGTGCTGAAAAATCCTAGATAGGGGTTTTTGGACGTTCTGAAGTCATTGAAGACATCAATTTTGTATTCTAAGCACTATAATATTACTTTTTAAGCATAATGAAAATGATCCAAGGTAAACTAGACCAGGAGATGTATCCCAAGAGAGGGGTGAACTCCTTGATCATTTGATGTGTTATGTGTTCATTATTGATGGTTTTTATCACTCTGATATGTTTCTCATGTTTAAGTAAAACTCACTAAATTTATGTGTTAGTAACTTGATCCAATTACCCGAACACATGCCATTTTACACTCGCAATTTAAAGATATAAGTCTTCTTCATTTTTAAGATCTATTGGAAACATATTCATTCCATTTTCAGATGAGTTGGTATTAGATATTTGGTTTTTGAAGACTTGATTGTTTTTAAGTTGTTTTTGTTTTTTTTATTCTTACAAGGTTGAAGCTCACTAGAGGAGAAGGTCAACTTGTAGAGCCAAGTTCTCAACTGTCAAGAAGGAGAACTATCAAATCGCCTCAAGTTTCGAGGAGATTTTCACCAAGTATGCATCATGAGGACAGCCATGGAATTGTTCCTTCAGAGGAGGAAACTTTCAAGAAATCCTTCTTTGATATGGATGAAATGGTGAAAGTTTTGTTTGGAGAAAGAAATGCAAGATTGCAAGGTGAAAGCTCCAACCCTCCAAAGGGCAATGGAGACAGTGGTGATGAAACTCAAAAGGAAAATGGGGGGAGTGGTGATTCTCCACCTCCTTCACCTCCATCTTCCACCTCTTCCACCATTTCACAACCACCTCCAAATTCTCCAAAAGAACATGGTAAAACTCCTTTACAAACTCCTTTGCTAAAGCTTGATATTAAGTTTGAATTTCCAATGTATAATGGAGAGGAAAATGCTGAGAAATTAGATAACTTGATTCATTAGATTGAAGTGTATTGTAGGATACAAAGAATCACAGATGATGAAACTAAGATTCAGATTTCTTCTTTAAGATTGGACAATGCAACACTCATTTGGTGGGAGGCCAAAACTCAAGAGGACATGAAGAAACATGGTAAAGTTTTATCCTCTTGGAATGATTTTATTGTTGCAATTAAAAGGAAATTTTATCCATTAGCATACATGCAAAAAGATATTATGGATTGGAAAAACTTTAGGCAAGCTAAAGGGAAAGATGTGCAAAGTTTCACTCAAGAATTTAGAAGAGATTTAGTTTTGGGTGTAGATTTGTCTTCACAAGATACTTTGCTCAAATATATTGGAGCATTGCATAGCTACTTGAGGCATGTAATACTTATGTTTAACCCTTAAAATCTAGATGAGGTATGTGTGCAGGCTACTCATTTAGAGGAAATAGGAAGGAATGAAACTCAAGAGGGCAACAATAAGTGTTTTAATGGAGACAAGGGAAAGAGGAAGTTTGAAGGAAATGGAAAGAAAAATGCTTCAGTCAAGAAAGAGAGGGAGAAACTCTCTTGTAAACAATTTTCAAAAGATGGCCATAATAAAGACCATTGTTGGAAACTTCATCCTGAAAAGAGACCCAAACATTTCAACAACAAAGAGAAACCAAACATTGATGCAACTGTACAACAAGATTTAGGATCTGATTCGGAAGATGAAATGAGGATCACAACCATGCGTTTACAAGGTAAGAATTATGTTGCAAGTACTGGTTCTTCAAATTCTGCCATCGATGAAACTCAACATGAAAAAGAAAGGATAGATCTTTTCCACATAAGGTTAATTTCAAAACATTCCAAAATAGATACTCTTTTTGATACGGGATCACAAGCAAACCTTATTTTTGAAGACATTTTCAATAAACTAGATTTGGAAACTAGTCCTCATCATAAACCATACCCTCTAGGTTGGATATGTGACAATGACAAATTGCATGTGACAAGAAGGTGTAAACTTAGTGTTGTAGGAAAATCTGCCTGCGGACAAGTAGATCAACCTCTAAGGCTTGACCTTAACCTTAGACAGAAAAGTGCTTATCATGGACACTGAATTTCTTTCGAATCTATCTAAGCCTAATGCATGAGAAGGAAGAGTAACAGAAGTACCTTTTAACTGACGTTTGTCCCTGCACGCTCCAAGTTGCGCTCCAATCCTTTGCTTCTCGTTGATAGCTGTGGACAAATGAAGATACAACCACTTCCTACTCTATTGACATTAGCTTGAAAACAGATCTATCACTGAATGATAAGTTCATGTAGCATCGAACACAAACTAGAAAGAAACANGCCAAGCATGTCATATTAATGAGAATAACGACAGCAGTACTTACAATCGTAGATGCGAATGCGACAGCTTCGTCAGATCCTCTTCGTCTAACCCTTACTTGAAAGATCCACAACCTGGATGGCAGCAGCTGCACTGATGATTCTTCTCTAACTGGCTGCAGATTTCCTCCAAGATCATAAGTTTCACATACACATTTCTTCCCCTCATACCACTCATGAGATCATAAGTTTGGTATGATTCTCTCTTTCTGCTCTGTCTCACTTATGAGATCATAAGTTTGACATTCTCTATTTTGCAGTCCCCCTTTTCACCATTAGAAAGCTTGCTTATATAGCCTTGGAGAGGCTCAACAATCTTGAGATATCCTTGGGGAGGTTGAGGATTTTCCTCCTTCAGTTGAGGATCTGCCCTAAGATCATGGCTGGACTAGGGATTCGAATCCAACTGCCTTCCAAG
>ML789435.1:766079-808843 GCA_009831015.1 Picea engelmannii
TGTCGCCATCACAGTATCATGTCTGAACCTTGTTTACGACACCAATGATCAACTTGCAACACTTGTAGGGAAGATGCGACACTTACAACGACTGATAGGGACAATGCGACACTTATCCATCTGAGCAATTTTGATGTGTAACACTTAGATTTGTCATCACTGCAAACTATATAGATGATTTAAATCTTGATGTTATTCCATTGGATATTTGTGGTATTGTGTTTGGAAGCCCATAATTATATGATAGGAGAGCCATTTTTCATCGTCATGAGAACAAGTATAATTTTTTTTTAAATGGTGTTGAGTACATTGTTAGAGAAAATACAATGAAGATGAATTTGTCACTTACAAATGCTGGACAAATGAAAAGACTAGTCAATGCTAGTAAGAACCTTGTACTTTTGATGACTAAACCCAAAGCCAATGATGAAGAAGAAGTTATCAAAGGATTTGATACAAAGTTACAATCTGATTTGCATGAGGTTGCTAACGAAAATGTTGAGATGTTTCAGAAACCAAGGGGATTTCCTCCTAAAAGGGGTATCCAACAAGAGATTTATTGCAGCAAGGAGGTCCTCTTCCAAACCTTGACATGTGCAGGATGTCAGTGAGGGAGAATGTTGAAAACAGAAAACAAGCCCACAAGTTTCTTGACAAAAGCTTCATCAAACCAAGGACTTCACCATGAAGGTCACCAATTGGTTTGGTACCAAAGAAAGATTGTATGTGGCGAATGTGGGTAGATTTCAGAGCCTTGAACAAGATTACAGATATGATTGTTCAAGGAGACATATGGAAGAAAGATTTAAAAGCAAATCAAGATCCATTGCATGCCTTGAAAAGTTATGTTTTCCACTTGGTGATAAGGTATAATAAAGACTTTTATGATAAACTTGTTGATATGCTTACTAGGCCTAATATTAGTGCTTTAGTTATTTTCAAGCATAATCCTATGATGCATAAGAGCTATTTGGAATAGTATTCTTTAGATTCTGATGGAAATAATGTTTATGCAACTTTGTGTCGTACTAACCAAGTTTAGGAATTGGATTCCTATGTGCATGGTAAACTTTTGTGTCTTGGAAAGCTATGTTTTTCACAGGGTGAAAGTGTCAACATGATAAGGGAAGTACATTCTTCTCTTGTTGCTGGCCATTTTTGTATGGGAAAGACGGTGGCTATGTTGAAAAGAAAGCATCCTAAGTTTTGGGATGAGCATCTACATTACTTTCAACATGTTCATAACCATGCCAAGAAGTTCATTGAACCAGTTCAGTTTGTGTAGCAAACCGTTCAAGAACAATTGAGAAAGAGCCAAGCCAAGTAAACAGCAAGACATGACAAGTTTTGTATTGGTCTCAAAGGCACCAATACAAGCAAAGCTGGATGGATTGAGATTGTAAGGGTGAGGGAATTGTACCTCATCTATTGATTGACTGAAAGTAGTCTTTTGGAGGTCTAAAATCTTCCCAATGGGGAGGTGTGATCCAGGAGATCAAATTTTTCTCAAAAATCAAAGCTTCAAAACATATGTGTGCGTAGACCTCGTTGTTACAAAGCATTTTGTTCGTAATGATGAGGCCTGTGCACACGTCCGTTTTGAAGCGATTCTGAACACTTTGATTTTTGAGCAAAATTTGATTCCCTGGATCAGCAGGGGAGCACCGGTGCTCCCTACACATGGCCAGGGGGTGCCACCCTTCATAAATGATAAAAAATAGGTCAATTTTTCAAAGGAAAAGGTGTGTTTTGACCTAGAAGTGATGGGTTTCCTCCTCCCATATGACTTAGGGGTCATGAACAAATGTTTTAATGGTGTAAAGGGTTGGCGACACCTCACAAAGTGAATGTGACACTTGCAACAGTGCATGCAACACTTACCGAGGTGCATATGTCACTTTGTGAAACTTGCGACACTTGAGACACTTAGGTTTTGTAACTCAAGTGTGACATTTTGATGTGTAACATGTGTCTCCAAGGTCTAGGAGGTCGAAAAAAGCCTTATAGTTCATGCTGACATTCTATTGTACAACTACTTGAATGGTGGTACAATACATCTTACGATGGTGCTACTCACACGAATCCATTTAAGGTGGTCTATGGTCAAAATCCCCCCTCTGTACTATCTTATTAGTCTGGTGTCTCCAAGGTCCAGGAGGTTGACATAACCCTTATAGTTCACACTGAAATTCTACATACCCTTAAAGAGAATTTGGTCTTGGCTATGAATCACATGAACCAACAAGCTAATCAATGTCATTCAAAACACCACTTTTCTGAAGGGGATCATGTGTTTCTTCATCTACAAAATTATAAGAAAACTTCCCTCAAAGTAGATTACTATCGGAAACTTGTTCCAAAGTTTTATGGCCCTTATAAAATCCTCAACCAAGTTGGTACTGTGGCTTAAAATTTATCTCTTCCCAATCACTCTAAGCTCCATCTAGTTTTTCATGTGTCTTTCTTAAAGAAAGTGATTGGAACCAAGTGACAGATTCAAACTAATCTTCCATAATTGGATGAAAAAGGATCCATTTGGTTGCAACCAAAAGAAGTCTTGGCCACACGTGAGCGTCATCTTTGTTAGCAAAATTCAAGAATTTTTAGTACAATGGATTATGGAAGGATACACAACCCAAGGATGACACATGGGAGTTGGTCGCCATTCTCCAACAATTCCCACTTATCAAGCCTTGAGGAAAAGGTTGTTCTTTAAGGGGAAGGTCATGTTAGGGTCCTAACCTCCCTAACCCCTTAAGTAAATAGAATTACATGTTTTTTTATGTAATAAAGGTTGTCATTATTATATAAGGCCTATGTAATAATGTGACCACTTCTAATGTAAGAAGATGTACTAGAAGGTTCCACCTCTAGAAAGTTCTTCTTATATAATGTTCTCTAGAATATAGAAATATTATAAATAGGGGTAGAAAGCATGGAAATGGTTGTATTGTGAATTCGTTTGTACTCGAGATTTTCTCTATTGGAGGTTGTTCCCTAAAAGAGGCAAGTGAGCCTTGGTCTCAAGATCATAAAGGTATCATCTTTTGGATCAATTGTGTCATTGTGATTACTATTTCTCTTTTTCTATTAACATTTGTGATATTAATTTTATTTCTACTCTGCATATTTCCTTCTGGTACCTTATAACATCAATACATTGTACCCTTCTAATGAATATGTCATCCCCATTGAAATCACGAAATATCATATTAGATTAGACAAGAAGAAGGGAGGTTCATTCGGAGAGGGGAATTTGGAAGGAGGTATAGGCTTGGATCATTCTAAAGGTCAGAATGGACCTAGAAGAAAATATTTCATGTCCCAAGAAAAGAAATAAGTTGATAAAGAAGTCTTATCTTGTAAGCAAATGGAAATCCATGAGGCCCTTAGATCAAGCAAATCCCACTCTAAGGTTTTGTGATGAGTGTGATCTCTTACAATATAAGAATCTTGGGGAGTACCTACAAAAAAACTACTTGTTTCTACAAATAATCATGAAGGTTTATTGATTCAAGAGTCTATTATGGAGGAAAATAAGGATAATCATATTTTATAAGATACCCTTCCTGGGTGGAGTTTTGAGGCAATTGGTGCTAAATAAAAATTGGTTGGTCTAGAGGTGGGATTGTTCAAGACCCTCGATTTTATGAATATTTTTTTTACTTAGAATTCCATATATGTAGATTTTCTCTCATTGGATATTAATTTTGTTCTAAATTTTATCAGTGTTTATAGTCCTTGTGGCTCAAGAAGTGTTCTTAGACACTTTCTTTGGAAATAAAGTTGTTAGAAAGGATAATGCTATAGTGGTGGTGATATGAAATTCATTCTAATACAAAGTGAAGTGTGGGGGAGGTTGGAATAATGGATCCCCTAGCTAATTAATTTCTTCAAAAAATTGATGAGGTGGGCCCATGTGATATAGAGCCACTGGTAATGTGTGTCACTTGGAGAAATAATATAACATAGAGTGGTGTTATTTTTAAGAGGTTAGATAGATTTCTTGTTTTTGATCAAATGTTTCAAAATTTTGGTAATATAATATCATGAATTGAAGAAGTCTATCCATCTAATCATGTTCATATATTTCTTCAAGTTGGGGATCCGACCCCAAAAACCTACATGCCCTTTGAAGTTCAAATCCTTTTGGTTAAAAGACCCATAATTTAAAAAATTAGTTTTTTATGAATGGAAACAATATGATATTGAAGTGGGGGATTTTCCAATGTTCCATTTTAGTGATAAACTCAATATAATTAAAAGTAAGACCATCGTATAGGAAAAAGACAAATTCAACGATTTTCAAGAGCAGATGTGGAATCTAGATGAAGATATAGAAAATATTTTTAAATATAATTTGAATGGTGTTATCGTACAAAATGTAGGTTGGGTGAAGGCCAACCCAATCCATGGTATGGTGATGAGAGTGGGAGATTCTACCCACTGTCACCTTAGATAAACCCTCCCCTCTCTTTAGTGAAGAAGAAATCCAACACAAGGGGGGAATCTCAGGTGACCCTAGGGGGAAATGGGATGGAAAATGAAGTTATGGAAGTGAAAACCCTATAGGTAAAAATAATAAGTGGAGGATGACTTGGAAATGAGTCTTAGAAATGGTCAAGGGTTGCCAAGTGCTTGAATAGCTGTTAAAGGTTGTTGTACCTGCCCGAGACACAAGAAAACACAAGCTAGAAGCCTAATAATCTGAAGGAAAAATAAGTGAAGACTTATTTCCTAATTATCATAAATATATATTGATATAAAACAACAATGAAATTATAATAATATCTGCTAAACAAGTCACTAAAATTCCAAGAAAATATGTAAGAGACTAGCTAGCAATTACTACTGTAACTCAATTATGATAGCACAAGACTTTAGCAACAATTAAAGGATGTTAGATACAAGTATTGAAGAGATATTATTGCATCCTTATGGTTGTATCAAACAATTTATACAACATAAAATTCCAACCACTGAAACTTGCACGAAAACCACCCAAAAGAAGGACAACAACTAGTAGGATAATTTGTTTGCTTTCTAGCAAATTTTGACGGTTAGAAAATCAGTAATTTTGAAAGTTATGAATTGTTTTGTTGTAGCCCTAATGTCTGTAGCATAAATTTATTACAAAAGAAATAAATCCTTGGAAAAACAAGATGCCTTAGTGGACTTGGCTAGCCTTAAGTATATATAAAAGATTCCAATTTAAATAATTTCAATATCTCGTGTTTCTACGCATCTCAATGCAATGATTTTATTTCTCCAATGCAAGAGATTACTTCCTTTAACTATTGGGTTATGGATTATTTTAAATTAAACATCTAGTTGTGATACTTCCTTTGGGGTGTAAGCCCGTTTACTCCCCAAGGCAAGCAAGACTAGATAGGAAAAACATATGAGGGTGTAACCCTTTACTTCTCCTAGTATTACTTTGTGCAACAAATTATTCCAAGACAATTATGATGGGATTAGTGGGGTTATATTCCTTTATACGCTCCAAAATCTTAACAAATTAACCTTGTAACCAATAAAAGAAGCAATAACAAGAGAGATTTCTTACCTAATCCAAGCATTGACAAGATAAACTCCTTTTAACCAACAAAATTCCACCATAAAAGCAAGAAATATAGTTCCTTACTTCTTCATCCAATAACCAAGACAAATAATCACAAGAGATAGTGAAAAAGAGAGATAGGTAAAATCTCCCAAATAAGGCTTAAATTTCATCCAAGGAGTCTTTCTCCAAGTGATAATGCTATGATAAAATGACAAGAGTTTGATCTCTACTTATAAAAATCTCCTAAAAAGTGTTTGTCCACTTAACTTTAGGGTAAACCAAAAAATAAGGGGTCAAAGACCCTTATTTTTCTCCTTTACATAATAAATTAAAATTAAAATTTTAAAAAATGCACATAAGAAACCCTAATATGACATCACCCTTCTCTAGGGTGACATTTTGGCACTTTTAGGTGGACTTTGAGCTTGGGGATGAATAGTTGGGCCTCCAAAGTAATTCTTCCCAAGAGATAGGCTCTTCTCTATCAAGGTGGGGATTATCCTTTCCCAAAAATCCAAGTTTCAATAATCAACACCTCCACCACCAAAACCCTAGCCCTAGGGTGACATCAAGCCCTCCAAGTGTGACGTTTTAGCCTCAAGAAGCAAGACGTTGGGCTAGTAGGGGCTAGGTGAGGTCCTCCATGGTGCCTTCTTTTTCCTCCAAAATAAACGTTCATCTTCCTTCTTTTCCCAAAGTGTGGTTCATGGTATCCAACCTGTGGGATTCAAGCTCCAAGGAAGTCGAATCTAGGCTTGTTCTTCCAAAACTATCCACCAACTAGATCTTGCAAAGACAATGAATATTCCCTACAAGGATCTCAATTCAAAGGCATCATGACAGTTAAGTGAAATTGATAAAATATCCACCTAAGCATGTGCATTAAAAACCACCTCATCAAACCAAACAAGTTCTCAAAGACCCTATGCAATTTACCAAGTTTAGGTATGGGAGGGTTGGTAAAGCGACCTATTGGGTGAATCATTCCCTTAGTCAAAAAGTGTTTCCCAAGTGGAACCCTCTCTAGGTCATGCGGAGAAGGCGACATGGATGGGGGAAATAATTTTGGGCATGGGGTTCATGACATACAAGGGATCATAATGTCTCATTTATGGGTGCCTTTGTAGAGGGTGTGTTGCACCTTCATTTTCAATGCATCCTTTTTCCAATCCCATTTATTTCCATTAATTAATTAAGTCCAAACACTAGGTACTCCCTATGGGTTAATCGATTATCTTAGGGGGAAGTACCGTGGTGTCACTTGAATGGAGAGGTACATGGAGTGCCATGGGGGTATAATCTATCTTGTAATGAACTTGTGTAGATCCCTCAACAAGTAGGACATTTGTATATGTGTTTTCTTTTGCAGGTCTTTGATTTTTTAAGAGAAGCATTTCATTGTTCTCAATAACTCTTTTGGGAGAGCGTCTAGAAGGTTAATAATATGGATTTTATATTTTTCCAGCAACACTCCCTTTGGACCTTCAGCCTCTTCTTCACATGAAATGAGGGACAATCCCTTCTTGGATCAGTACACCCGAAAATCCCAAAATATAAGAAGATGAGGGGATGAAGTGTGGAAAGTGGCAAGTATGGTTGGGAATGGTATGATGGTCTATCAAGGAGACCTCCTAGTAGCAAAACTATCTCAAAGGGTGACCACTTACTAGGGCTCAATGTCAACCACCAAGGTGAAATAGGGCAAAAAGAATAATTTCCAAGAACACTTTACATAATCAAAAGCAGTTTTAAATGCAACAAACTCAAATGCCTCAAATATTGAAATGAAACTCGCCAACATACCTGGCTTGTACCTCATTGAGAAAGACCCAATGTCTTTCGGAAGTAATCTGATGTGGCAGACAACCTCATTATGAACCCAAGATTAGTGGTGGTGAGGTGGGAATTTGTCTATGAAAGTGGACAATGTCAACCATATGCCTCTCGGTACTCCATGTCTGCAACTTGAGAGCCTAGAGACATCATGTCCTTAGTTATCCATAGGAAATGGGGATATGATCCGGCACCTACTTAGGGACATGTACTCACCATAAAGTGCATGAGAACCAAAACATCTCTTGGTGCAATTGTTCCTACACTAAAACATAAAACTGTAAAATATAGGATGGTTCTATCACCCTTCGTCTATATCAAAATTAAAACTAAAAAATAACAACTAACCTAGAAAGAAAAATTTTCATTTTTTTTTTTAATTCCTACATTTAAATATGTAATATGATGGAAGTAACATGTAAGTAGAGAAAAATGAAACATGAGATGTAACTAAAATACTATGATAAATCAAGATAAAAGTGCGAGGAATAAAGATGACCTGCCTACTTACCTTGGGCCTGGGCCCTGAAGAAGTCAAGTGCCATAAATTTAGGGTCGGAGAATAGACCCATCTACTGGTAATGGAATATTTCTCCCATCCAAGGTCATCAAATAGTACTTCTCTTTGTCGTACTTCTTCTTGATGATGTAAGCACCAATCCAAGAACTCTTATCCTTCTAATCGTATTTAGGCTTGCCCTTCCTTTTATCCCACATGAATGCAAGACTTCCTTCATTGTAGTTGTGTTAGTGATATTTCTTGCAAGGGGGTTGGAAATCAAATGAATGGGTTAAATCCCATTTGTCCAAGGTTTCGGGCAATAATGCGCCCGAGGTAAGCAGTAAGCAAGACCGGGCGGTCCGGATTTGCGCGCCCAGATCAACGGTGCACAGCAAAAGTCGGACCCCCCCCGCCTTCCGACCTTTAAGCGAGGGGGGGGGGGTCCGAGTTCGGGGGTGCAACTCTCCGACGGCTCAGATGTACGCGCCCGGATCAACGGCGGTGAGGATCAAGTCGGACCCCCCCTGCCTTTCTACCTTTAAGCGGAGGGGGGGGGTCCGAGCTCTCATGTGTAACTCTCCAGCGGCCACGATCGCAGCGCCCAGATCAACGGCGCTCGCGCANTTAAGCGAAGGGGGGGGGGTCCGAGCTCTCATGTGTAACTCTCCAGCGGCCACGATCGCAGCGCCCAGATCAACGGCGCTCGCGCAGCCACCATCTTCATAGCTGCCCTGTACTTAGCCATGGTGGACCTTCCTCCCGTCACTTCGCTCACCCTCTGCCCGCTGTCCCCTGTCTCCATGTGTCACTTATCCGTTCCTCCTCTCTGGCCCGCGTAGCCTCCCCTTCTGTCCACCACCCACGCATCCTCTTCTTTCCACCTCAGCTTCCCGCCTAGGAGTAGTTCCACCTCGGACGCCTTTCTACATGGCCTGTTGGCACCCCTCTCTGTATCACTCTCGTCCTTTCCACTTCTTCCACGTACTCCTCAGTGCCATTTCTTCTACCATATCCCTTAACCATCTTTCAAGCCTGTCAGTTGTTCCAGATGGCAGCTCGAGAGGTCTTCCCCGGCCCAAGATGCTGAGTTGGCCGAACCATCTCCAATCCCAAGAAGCAGTTATTGAAGCAGTTGGCGGTGGTTAGGCATCGTCTCCGCCATAATGGGGACGTCCTATRAYGAATTCAAAGCACGTCGGTTCGCCGAATGAATTGTCAGAAGACTGATTGCGTCTGCCATAAGTTRCACGAYCATTCAGAGATCACAGTTCYGTGTTGTYAGAAKCCATGCAGACGCAAAGCCTTCAATGCRCTTTCTTGGTTCCACCGCTRTTGTTAGTTTGAGTATATGTAGGCRTTTTCGCCATTTTTTGTADSSATYGATGGTAGAGCTAAGCTCCCGACTGTATAGTTTTCAGCCATTCTCTGGTTCCTTGTTATGCCTCTGTGTTTGAGACTTCTTGGTTTATAACAAACAGTTCTCTCTCTTTTTCATCTCTGTTTCGTCTRTTGCTGGAGGATTCACAGTAGTGCTACGTTGCAGCAAAGGATTTGTTGTGGTGTTGTCGTGCCCTCCGGTTCTTTATGTGTTCGAATGTAAAAGAAATGTTAGCGTTTGAACTCATTTCTTCTTTAATCTGTTGCATACCGGATGTCTGTAATAGATCATAGCGCTCTTCTCGCGCGACTCTTCCACCTACTCGCCCTTTATTGTAACTCACTGTTTGGAGTTTACGCAGGACCTCACTCGTTCATGCATGCCTGGCCTGGTTTCTGAGTTGACACTATATGGTTCTGAGTTTCCCTCCGTTTGATCACCCTTTAAATCAAACCGTGACATTAATTCTGATGGGCTTCGGGCTCTGCTCCTGCTAGCAATCCAGGAGTGACTTCCGAACGCTAACAAGTTGATGTAAGGTATATCTTCGATGTAAGGATAGGAGGGAGCTTCTATGTTGACTGCATCTTTAATGGATTTCTCACATTCTTTGTTCTCTTTATCTTTTTTCTTAAATATCTGGATGGACCCCGGTTCTTTCCCTTGGAACTTCACAAGCTTCTCCTTGTACTCATTTGTCGTTGGGAGTAGTGTATATATGCAATCTTCCTGCACAAAAATTAAGTCCCAAGGATCATATTCAATAATCTGACGAGGTACATCAAAGTTTCACTCAATTGTGTAATCAGGATTGTTGGGATCCATTACATGCTTCTCATCCTACTCCCAACTATATAAAATCTCAAAAGTGCCATCCTCCATGGGAATATGTGTGTGGGTGAGATCCATATTGAGGAAACCCATAAGAGAAGTTGACCAACTTCTTGATAGAATCATTCACCAAGCATCTAGAATTCCAATCACTACTATGTTCATAATGAGGTTGATATGAGGGAAGTCATCCAGGTAAACTTCAACATCTTCACAAATCCCGTAAACTTTGACCTTATTTGAATCAATACCACATACACTTCCATAAGGTCGAGTTGTATTCAAACCGAGTTGTTCCATTACTTTCAAGGAAATCACATTGGCTGAGGCTCCAGAGTCTAGGATATAATTTCTCAAATGGTGACCATTAATTCCCTAAGAGAGATAAAAAGGAGGGTTATTATCCTTCTGCCGATCAAGATACACGGTATTCATGATTATTGGAGGGTCCTCCTTTTAATTGGTACTTTCAATAACTTCCAGACTTATTTACTCATGGATGGGATCTTACACATCTTTGTCATATGGACCATCATATTCAATTTCCCAAACATAATCTCCAAGTCTATATTTAATTGAATCTCCTCTTCTGTCAATGTTGGTTTTGGAAGAAACTCGTAGACTGGATGTGGAAGTGGTGGGACTACCCTCTCTAAATATGGAAGAGGAACTTCCACTTCTTGCTGAAGTGGAGTGGAAGTTTTTTTCAGAGGAACTGAAGTCTTGTTTCTTCTTGCATACATCAAAATTTCCTTTTTTCTCAAATCCTTTCTCTGATCCTCTGTTAATTGATTCAACACTCTGAGTTTTCCTTGTCTAGATCCTATTTTTATGACTTCATCAATCTATTCCTGAGTGATATATTCTTCTAAAAATTTGCAAATCATGTCCATAAAATTTATACCATCAAAGGATTCTTCATCACATCGGGGACACTCATCATCCTGATGAGATTCTTGACAAGGAGAACACCATGGTGTCTCTTTAGTGTTCACCATCCCAACCTGGTTCAATGTGTTAGGATCCTTTTCCTCTTGTTGATGCCTTGGATTCCAACTTGTGGTATATCTCCATTGTATGCTAAACTAAGGTCTGGAGGCATACTGATTTATTTCCACAGTGGTCAATCAACCTATTATCTGATTCTGAGCTTGGACAAACTGAGTACTCATCTTGTTTATTTTCTAAGTCAAGAGAGAAATTGGATCTGGTGTATTTCTACTAGAAGCTTTAGTCTTTGCTTCTGTCTTGGTGTGAGGATATTGAAAAGGGTCAAACTTTGAGTCAATAAGGTTCTCTTCAATTTCTACACTATAATCTTTGGCTTGTGCCAGGGTTGTGGGCTTCTTGTCCTTCAGGATGACATGGAATTCTCCATCGAATGTGTTAGCACCCTGTAAATTTTGTCCGGTTGAAAAGACAAATGATAGAGGTAACTTTTTCAACCAGTTTTATAGCTAAGGCACTAACCTTCTCAACTCAAAGAGGGATCTCTTGTGTCACTGGGTATATCTATGACCATCGGTGGCTAGGTTTGGTTTGTTGTAGGTTTGCTGAGAGAATGAAGATGGAATTTGGGATATGGAGTCAAATATGACCAATGCATTTACAAATTATAAGAACTATCAAGAGGAAAAAGGATAAATGAGGCATTGAGTCTGAGCTTAAACTTAAATTTTTCATGGTAGTAGAGGAAAGGGGGAAACACGTAACTGTATCAAAGCATATTTGAATGAATTCTGACCTAGTCAAGAAGAAAACCACATGAATTTAAATTGCTAAATCTAGAGCATCATTAGATGAATTCCAAACTTCTAACTCTCCAATTTAAAAGAAGAAACTATGAATGAAATTTCAGATACACAAGGGATACATACTAATGAAAGGAAACATAACTCATATCACTGCCAATTAGTATCTTTTCATAAATAGTTCAAAAGAAACTTCTGCATTATATATTCAGTTTAGCTCTGTAATTTTACAAGAAAACCTTTCTGCTACGAGGGCAGGACCCTCTTTCCCTGATACCTTTTACATCCTCGGGATGATATATATATAGAGGTTTACAGTGGAATTCAAAACGATTAAACTTCCTCATAATCCTAAATATAGAAATTGGTTACAAAAAGGAGTAATGTGTAACAACAACTCTCCTACTTTACAGGGATTGTTACAAACAGGTCTGACATATCCAAAGATTTTATTTGAACGCCAAATGTCCAAAATTCATTGGAACTTACTCAATTTTACCTGAGATTTTTATTCTATCTTGGTGATTTCCTCCTTTATATTATCCAACCAAACTAGTAGATTTTCCCCAACACTTTCAACCGCTTCAGCTCTCATTCCAGTTTTATGTCGTTTGCTCCCTTTCTTTTTCACAACTCCCCTATAGGGTTCTTCCACATGCCCATTGATGATTAGATCCCTCATGATAGGATTTAATCTAACCTCTGATTTTGATCTTGTCATAGGGTCAGTATGAAATTTGGTTGCTAATATTCGAGCAATCGTCTTTTCCTTTTTACTCATTGATACACTTGTCATGTTGTTTGAAAACCCTGTTTCACTAGATATGGCTTGATTGGATTCATCCATGTATTCCAATTTTGTATACACCAAGGTGTTCCTTAACTCTATAGAAACCAAAAAGTTTATCTAGTTGGATATTACATCACTTATGGATGAGACGGTGATTTCTAGGAGTAGAATAACGCCACCCATACTTGAAGATCGATAGTTGTTGAGTTTCACTCATGAACCATTGCCAATATTATTGGAAAGTATGTTGATTTACCATGCTTGGTCAATCCATTTCGAATGATTATCCTTCGAGTTCATTATCTGGTGGCGTTCAGCAGACATTGCACGGACATGAAGTACCCGAAGGAGTCTCGTGCGATGATTTGACCAACTGTCGAATTCCCTTATATGAATCGTTGATTTGACGTATTAGAACATGTGACATTGGGGTTTTGGGAAAAAAGTTTTAGACAGACCACCTTTCGCCCTAATGTACCTCAGAGGGCACCACGCATCCATGAATGACACCATGGTGGTTTTCTTCGGCCCACCCTCAATTAGTTAAGTCCTGTGTTGTTTCACCGCCCGATATGGGTTTCAACCATTGATCCGGGCCACCCCAAGATCTACAGTCCGTTGAGTCCTATTACTTCCATGTCCATGTCAAATTAATTTTGTTTTCCAAATATGCTCCTACCCGTTGGTCTAATCCTTCTCTAAATTTATCTAGCACTCCATCAGGTCTCGAGATTCAGATTCTGGGAAATCGTTATGGTGACAACATAATCTCCTATTGGGGATGCTATCCTCCCAACGAGGTAGCAAAGAAATCGTAGACCCAGTGCCTCATCCATTCAGATGCTCCCAAAACATGTGTGTGTACCCTGCTCCGACCTGTCCCCAGTGTCTACCAAAAAACAAATTCTCCACACTGCTCTTAACTGGATGTTGAACATTGAATATGCTGTTGAAAACTGTCTGTACACAATATTGGAAATCTAACTGAAAAATTCTCAACCATCAAGCTTATTCACACACTCTTACCTACCCTAAAAATGTTGAAATGAATATCCAATCAAGTGATGCTAAAGTGTCAATGCAACCAATGAAGCAATTGGCTTCTCAATTTTTCTCCGATCACATCTTTTTTAAGCAAGAAGACAAATGTAAAATGTGGCAGCTGAAAAAACAAATTGAATCCAAAACCTAAACTCATGAATGAAATGAACTCCTCCTTCATTGGAGACTGCAATAGGATGGCTACAGGATCTTGAAAACCATGAAAAATCATTTCTTCTTTATGAGAAAAAATAGAAAGATAAGCCTCTTTCATAAGTTTTTGTTGCTCTCACTCTACTTCTTCAGTTCTAATAATATTTTCAAATGACATGACAACCATAGTTTTTTATGTTCCTCCATGCATATCAACAAAAACACTCATACATTCTTGAACATCTTCAAATGTG
Organism: Picea engelmannii; assembly: GCA_009831015.1. Taxonomy (NCBI): domain Eukaryota; kingdom Viridiplantae; phylum Streptophyta; class Pinopsida; order Pinales; family Pinaceae; genus Picea; species Picea engelmannii. Next base: position 780,176 of record ML789435.1, read on the forward strand.
GCAGCCATATTATGTGCATAAAGGCTATCTTTTTGTTCATCAAGCAATTTTGATTTGGTTTCAATAAACTTTTGGAAATTTGCTTGAGGAGTGTCATTCCATCTTTCAAATGACTGAATGGAAATAAGTTCATGTTCATAATATTCTTGTAAAAGTGGAAAGCTAATGTCATGAACTATTTCACAGTCTAGAGTTCCCATAGATATGTTTTCAAAACCCTCATCTGTGTCTATGTTGTTTAGAAATTGAACCACCACGTCATTCTTAGGGGAAGAAACACAACTTTGAAACACTTTGTTATGCTGGAAACATTGTTGAATATCCATATTAGTTTCAAGTGAAGGGAAATGACCTCGAACGACATTCTCTTGAGTAGTTTCTTCTTCTTTTTCAGGCTGATAGTTGAGCATAGGCTGCAAATCTGAGCTGACATAACCTTTCATGTGATCATCCATATGGTTATCATCACTTGCAAGTCTAGTTTTCTTTTTGTATTTACCATCATGTATGGAGGATTCCTGACTTGAGACATTACAAATATTTTGCTTCAACAATTTGAAAGAAGCAAAACATAGTGGTAAGGTTGTCTCACCTGATTCGATACCTTCCTCATTTTCACTGTGGGCATATTTTCGAACTTGATCGTCTTCAGTTTTGTCCTCAATAGATGGTTGAATTTAAGAATTGACTGAACAAGTAATAGGTTCTTCAAACACATGATAAAAGTGTTGTGATATCTTATCAATTTGTTCCATTGGTTTAGTGTGGTTTTTCAATAGCAAAAATTCATTTTCCTCAATGATGATCTTAGAATTCTCATTCAACAACTTAAATGCAACAAAACATAAAGGTAGAGAATCTCCTTCGGCTGATTTGATACTTTTTCCTCTATAACTGTGATATGTAGGTTCATTTATCTCACTATACTGTTGAAAAATCACATCTTCGATATCAAAATCATATTCATATTTGTCATATACGGGCAGATCACTAACATATGCAAGGTCATCTAACAAGAACAAACTAGGAATATCAACTTGTTCTTTGACAAATTGATCTGTACACTCATCTTCTTGCCTATCTATAAATGAATACATAAAATAATTAGCCCCTTTCTTATCATAGGATGGATCAGAAACTAAATTAGCACCTCCTCTTTCAACAAGTGGAATGTAATTCTCTGCAAAATCATTGGCATTGGGAGATTCAAGAGAACCCATGATATGCCCAAGGTTCCAATCACTTATATTTCGGTCATATTCACTCTCATTTTCTTTACCATTCAAATCCTCATCTTGAGTCTATTCACATGCTTGGATATTGTGTTGAATATCTTGAGCATCATTAAACATTTTTTGTAAGGACTTAGGTCTTCTTTCCATTAGGAAGAAGGACAGATTTGGATGGAGAGTAGTTGCATAATGAAGCATGGAAGCGGTTTTAGTGGGTTGAATTTCTTCAAACAGATTATAATATATACTGGAAAACCTTCTAGTGAATATAGAAATAGTTTCACTGCTGTGCCTTTCCAAGGCATAAAATTCAGTAAGTTGTAGATCCAAATATTTTTGCTTACTCCAGAACTTTAAGAAGTCATTCTTCAACTCTTCCCATGAGCTAATTGTGTCTGGATACAAATTCTTGAACCAATATTTGGTGTCCCCTCTCAAGGATTGAGAGAAATCTCTCATACACACATCATCATGGTCAATCTCAGATAAATCTATAAAATGCTCAAACCCTTGAATGTTCTTTACAGCTGAGATGACATTAGGTTCCCCATCAAACATAGGTAGATACTCATAGTGATTTGGAGGGAAATCATTGAGGAATTGGGGTATATTTAAGGTTATGTATCTATGTTGGGCCTTGGGGGACGTTGTATCAAGTACAGGGGAAGAAACATCAGCCTTGGCTTCGTGGGGCTCATCAACTTGGTCATGGTCATCACATGGACCAGATGGAATTTCTTTTATCAAAATTGGTGATACAGTGAGGGTATGCATGTGAAAATTTAAAAGGAGGATATATAATTGCAAGATTTCCATAATCATCATTAAAATGCAACAAGTAAATAAAAATTTGTTTGGCATGTTCAAGGAAGGAACAGAGGTAACTTATAATAAATAGTAAAAATATTTGTAAAATATCCCATTTTAAGTACCTGTTTTCTTCCATGATATCTTTTCACACCTCTGTCAAGGGATATCATCTTCTAGTGAAGTCTCCAGACTATATTTGGAGTCTTTGTGGAGTCATGCAAGATACCAGATATATAAAATATTCATAACATAAATAAAATGCTAGAAATGGCAGAATAAGAGTAAAATATCCAGCATAATCTCCACAATAACACAGAAATGATATAAGAACAACAATAGAAATAGCACTTTGATTCAGAAAGCAATGTTCACAGGCCTCTTTGAGGGGGAAACCTCCAATCGAGAAGCGCTCTATTACAATAATCTTCGAGCTAGGGTTTTCATACCCTTGACCCTTATTTATACAAAATGTCTATCAAGAGAAGCATCTAGAGGAAGATCCTTCTAGAAGCGGAAGCTTCTATTAGGTCTTCTTACATCTACCTTATTCTATTTTATTGAAAGGACTTATTAATATTGACCTTTATTACATCTGAATATATTAATCTACCTATGTGCGGGTTAGGACCCTAACATGTCCACCCCCTTAAAAACAGCCTTGTCCTCAAGGCTTGAGATGAGGAAACTACTACAGAATGGTCGCTAGTTCCCAAGTGGCATCTGTTGGGTTCGTATATTTCCACTGGACTAGCACTTCCTTGATGGTTTGCTGACTCAAGCGATGCTCACGCTAGTCCAAAACTGCTTCTGGCTATAGCCAAATGGATCCTTCTTCAGCTAACTCAGGAAGGTTGTTTTGAATTTGGCATTGAGTTCCAATCACCTTCTTTAAGCATGAAACATGAAAAACTGGATGTAGCTTCGACTGACTGGGCAGAGCTAACTAATATGCGACTTGTCCCACATGTTTGAGAATTGTATAAGGACCATAAAATTTGGGTGCTAGCTTCTAACAATGCTTGGCCTTGAGGGAAGTTTGCTTGTATGGTTTCAGTTGCAGAAACACCTGATCCCCTTCTGCAAATTGACGTTCAGAGCGACCTTGATCTGCTTGTTGCTTCATGCTATTTTGTGCCATGTCCAAGTTCTCTTTAAGGGTATGAAGAATATCCTCTCAAACTATGAGTGTTTGGTCAACCACCTAGACCTTCGAGGTACCCGATAAGTATGAGAGAAATGAAGGTGGCTTATGTCCATATACTACTTCAAAAGGAGTCATGCGTGTAGCTGTATGGTAGGAAGTGTTGTACCACTATTCAGCTAGGGGTATCCATTGAACCCACTGATGTTGTTTTTCAGAAACAAAACACCTTAGATATGTTTCCAAACACTCGTTGAAAACTTCCGTTTGACCATCAATCTGGGGATGATAAGTTGTGCTAAGATGCAATTGGATGCCCTGGAGCTTAAACAGTTCTTGCCAAAAATTTCTTATGAAATTTAGGTCATGATTAGAAAAAATAGAGTGTGGCATGCCATGAAGCTTGAAGACCTGGTCCATGAAAACTTGAGCCACCATGGATGCAGTAAATGGGTGTTAAAGAGCATAGAAATGAGAATACTTGGAAAGGTGATCCACAACCACCATTATGACTGATTTATTCCCTGATTTGGGTAAGCTGGTAATAAAGTCCATAGAGATATCCTTCCAAATAGCCAATGGAATCAGAAGTGGTTGTAGTGTGCCTAGAGATTTGACTATTTCTCCCTTGTTGTGTTGACACACCTCACATTCAACTACAAAATTATGGATGTCCTGCTTCATACCATCCTAGAAAAAAGAACGTTTGACTCTGTCATATGTTTTGGTGAACCCTGAGTGCCCCGCTGTGGGTGTAGCATGAAGCTCAGAAAGCACCGTGGATTTAAGCTTTGATTGTTTACTTAAATACAAACATCCTTTGTATCGAAGCTCATCCTATAGCCAAGAGTACCTTGGGGGAGCCGGAGCCTTGTTCTGCAATTGTTGGATCAGATGCAAACTTTTGGGGTCTTGAAGCAATTCCTGTTGCACAGCTTGGAGCCAATTGTGTACAATGAAGGAAAGAGAAAAAAGGGATCCTTCTTCTTCATATTTTTGGGACACTGCATCCACCACTACATTGCCTTTGTCCTTCTTGTAAATGATCTCATAATCATAACCAAAAAGCTTAGTCACCCATTTTCATTGCTCTTGGGAGGAAATGCATTATTCCAGAAAGTACTTGAGGCTTTGATGGTCAGTCTTGATTTGGAAGCATTACCCCAAGAGATAAGGGCGCCATAGCTCAACGACATGCATAATAGCCAACATTTCCTTTTCATAAATGGTTTTTCCAAGATTCTTTTCAGACAGTTGCTTGCTGGTGAAGGCCAAAGGTCGAACCTCTTGCATAAGGATAGTTTTGATTCCTTTCCCTGAGGCATCACATTCCAACACAAAGGTCTTTATGAAATCAGGAAGGGCTAGAACCGGAGTGGTGCACATGGCCATCTTCAAGGTTTGAAAATCTTGAGTAACGGCTGGAGTAGTGGGAGTGACAGCTTTAGGGCAAGGGATAAAGGACGGTTTCTGGTTTTGAGATGATACCACCTGTTGTGCTTCTTTAGCCCTTTTAGTAGCCTCCACCCAAGTCAAGGGTCAAGCCATGAGGACATGGGCCCGAATCTCCTCCTTGAGGCCACTAATAAAACACTCTCGAAAGAAAGCATCAGACATGCCCTCTGTTCAAAAAGCCAGGCATTCAAAGGCAGCTATGAAGTCTTCTACTATCCCTGATTGCTTCAACTTTGTCAAATGGCCCAAATGGTTGGTGTCCATGTCAAATCATTCATAAAGATCAGTCACAAATTGGGTCTAGGCAATATACCCTTGACAGGAAGTTTTTCTCCATTGCCATCATTGCCAACATTCTTGATCTAGATGGAGAACACCATATCGGAGTTTGGCCAAGTCATCGATAATGCCATATAAAGAGAAATAAATTTCCATTTGGGTTACCCAACCAGTGGGGTCCGAGCCATCAAATTTGGTTATGTCCACCCACGAAAGGCGTATGTCATGTTGAAAGTGATGGGACTGAAAGGTATGGGAATGGGAGGAAGTTTCGCCTTCATTCTTTGGATGTGCTTCAGAGAAATGGTCATCTGTAGGGATCTTCAGTTTGGTGCAGAGTGCTACAAAGATAGATTCAAGATGGGTGGTAAGTTCTTGTTTGACTTCCTCCATTGAGGACTGCATGGTTGTATTTATGGTAGCATTGATGGATGAATCGATGGAGGCAACAATAGCACTGAGTTGTTTTACTTCTTTTTGGGTTTCTAGGAAACCAAATTGCATGGTTTTGAAGTGAGCTTCCAGGTCTTGGCTACAGGTATGGTCCATGAGGATGGGTGAACTGAAAAGGGGCAGGTGGGGTCAAAAATTTTGTCTAAAAATGATATGGATGAAAGTGATAAAGGCGGAGAGATGAATCTAATGGAATAGGTCTCAAATAATGGTGAAAAAATATCCAGACTTTTTTTTTTTTTTACACCTGCGGAGTTATACTCCGGTCTGAAGAATACTGCAGTGATGAAATCCCAAAATGTTTAACCAGAAATATATGTGTATTTACTTGGCAACCCGAACATAGTTGTGCGGAAATATATCTGGTCTGTTTTTAATTCATTTGTGTTTCTGTCCCCCAAGGGTTAAATATTCAAGGGTTCTACAGACAAGGGTTTGCCCTATGCTATAGCTCTCTGATATAGGTGTGGGGTCCAACAGTAGTACTCGACCCAATATCTCAGGGCACTAACTAAGGAGGATAGACCGTACCCTTAGCCGTACTACCCAACTACCCAGGTACTAGAGAGTATCTTCCCGAGTGTTGTTCTTGGTGACACTATAGCAGTCCAACGGCCGATAGGTTTATCTAAAGAGGGCTTCAGGAAATCTAGGTCGATCTGTACACAAGTGTTGTCTGATGCGCTACCACTTGAAGGGGTACCAACAGTGGTTACAAGGGTGGCCAACAGATGTGCGCTTAAGAACCACTTGTATTTCTTGTGTGTATGAATCCCTCAACCGCGGGTGTATGCGTGTAACGACATATCTCTATGGTTTAAAGACGTCGGAATAAGTCTCTACCTTGAAAAAAAAATTCCCACAATTTCTGCGAAGGAAATTGCTCTGATACCACTTGCAAGATACCAGATATATAAAATATGTAGAACATAAATAAAATGCTAGAAATGGCAGAATAACAATAAAATATCCAACATAATCTCCACAATAACATAGAAATGATATAAGAACAACAATAGAAATAGCACTTTGATTCAGAAAGCAATGTTCATAGGCCTCTTCGAGGGGGAAACCTCCAATCGAGAAGCACTCTGTTACAATAATCTTCAAGCTAGGGTTTTCATACCCTTGACCCTTATTTATACAAAATGTCTATCAAGAGAAGCATCTAGAGGATGATCCTTCTACAAGCAGAAGCTTCTATTAGGTCTTCTTACATCTGCCTTATTCTATTTTATTGAAAGGCCTTATTAATATTGACCTTTATTACATCTGAATATATTAATCTACCTATGTGCGGGTTAGGACCCTAACAAGTCACCAATAATGTTTTGGAGGCTGGATTCTGCATTGAGAGTGGATTTTCCCTTAAAAATTTTGGATTCTTCTACCAGTGGAATCACCTTCAAACTAATTTTTTGATGTGTGGATTTGCCAGAGAAGGAATACAGCCAATATGTGCCTAAGTGTCTGCTGCTGTCAAACCTTAGAACTCAACCATGTTGTTCTTTCCTAGGGAAAACTTTTTAATTTCATCCCCGACAACGATGCCCGAATGTTAGCACCCTGTAAATTTTTTCCAACTGAAAAGACAAACGATAGAGGTAACTTTTTCAACCAGCTTTGGAGTTGAGGCACTAGCCTTCTCAACTCGGAGAGGGCTCTCTCGTTCCACTGGGTATATCTATGACCATTGGTGGCTAGGTTTGGTTTGTTGTAGGTTTGCTAAGAGAATGGAGATGGCATTTGGGCTATGGAGTTGAATATGATCAATGCATTTACAAATTATAAGAACTACCAAGAGGAAAAAGGCTAAATGAGGCATTGATTCTGAGCATAAACTTAAAATTTTCATGGTAACAGAGGAAAGGGGGAAACACGTAACTGTATCAAAGCATATTTGAATGAATTCTGACCTAGTCAAGAAGAAAACCGCATGAATTTAAATTGCTAAATCTAGAGCATCATTAGATGAATTCCAGACTTCTAACTCTCCAATTTAAAAGAAGAAACTGTGAATGGAATTTCGGATACACAAGGGATAGATACTAATGAAAGGAAACAAAAATCATAACACTGCCAATTAGTATCTTTTCATTAACAGTTCAAAAACAACTTATGCATTATATATTCAGTTTAGCTCCATAATTTTACAAAAAACCTTCCTGCTACAAGGGTAGGACCCTCTTTCCCTCATACCTTTTACATCCTCGGGATGATATATATATATATATATATATATATATATATATAGAGAGAGAGAGAGAGAGAGAGAGAGAGAGGTTTACAGTGGAATTCAAAATGATTAAACTTCCTCATAATCCTAAAGATAGAAATCGATTACAAAAAGGAGTAATGTGTAACGACAACTCTCCTACTTTACATGGATCATTACAAACAGGTCTGACATATCTGAAGCTTTTCTTTGAATGCCACATGTCCAAAATTCATTGGAATGCACTCAATTTTACCTGAGAGTTTTATTCTAGCTTGACGATTTCCTCCTTTAGAGTATCCAACCAGACTAGTAGATTTTCCCCAATGATTTCAATCGCTTCATCTCTAGTTCATGTTTTCTGTCGTTTTCTCTGTTTCTTTTTCATAGCTTGCCTGGAGGGTTCTTCCACGTGCTCGTTGATGATTAGATCCCTCATGATATGATTTAATATGACCTCTGATTTTGATTTTGTCATAGGTTCAGTATGAAATTTGGTTGCTAATATCCAAGCAATCATCTTTTCCTTTTTGCTCATTGATACACTTGTCATGTTGTTTGAAAACCCTGTTTCACTAAATATGGCTTGATGGGCTTCATCAATGTATTCCAATTTTGTAGACACCAAGGTGTTCCTTAACTCTACAAAAACCAAAAAGTTGATCCAGTTGGAGATTACTTCACTTATGGATGAGACGGTGATTTCCTAGAGTAGAATAACGCCACCCATACTTGAAGATCGGTAGTTGTTGAGTTTCAATCATGAATCACTTATAGGATTATTGGAAAGTATGTTGATTTACCATGCTTGGTCAATCCATTTCAAATGATAAGCCTTTGAGTTCATTATCGAGCGACGTTCAACAAACATCCCATGGACATGAAGTACCTGAACGAGTGTCATGCGATGATTTGACCAGCCGTTGACTTCCCTTATACGAGTCGTTGATTTGATGTATTAGAACATGTGACATCGGGGTTTTGGGAAAACCATTTTAGGAAGACCGCATTTCGCTCTAATGTACCTCAAAGGGCGCCACGCATCCACGAATGACGCCATGGTGGTTTTCCCCGTCCCGCCCTCGATTAGTTAAGTCTCACGCTATTCTGCTGCCCAATATGGGTTTCAACCCTTGGTCCAGGCCGCCCCAAGATCTACGGTCCGTTGAGTCCTATTACTTCTATGTCCATGTCGACTTAACTCTATTCACCAGATATGCTCCTGCCCACTGGTCTAATCCTTCTCTAAATTTATCTACCACTCTGCCAGGTCTCGAGATTCAAATTCTGGCAAGTCGTTATGGTGACAACAAAATGCATTCATATAAAGGAGATGAACAAATGCATCTAGAGGACATAGATCCGTCGAGATTTTTCTATACAATATGTCAAACTTCTTGTCAAATTCACTCATCGTCTCATTCTCCTTCTTCTTTATTTGATTGAACTGAGCTACAAGCATTTCATTGTATTTCTTTGTTGTCCATCTATTCTTGAACAACTTAGCAAAATATCCATACGATGCTATGTGACTATCATGAATCCCTCTGAACCAACCTTGAGCATATTTAGTCAATGATGAAGCTAGTAACTTCATTGCTACATACTCATTTTCCCCTTTTTCATTCTCCATGTATCAGCCCATAACATAGAGATGATCGTCGACTGTGATCACATTGTTTCCCGAGAACTTTGGAAACCATTTTTGAGACTCTTTTCGCATGGTATTGGGATATCCTGGGATGGTGGCCATGTCTACGAAACCAGAGATTCTGGGTTCGATCCCTAGTATGGTCGTCAATTCTGCTATAGCGGGAAACCCCCCCTATGGACTACACTAGGGTTCAACATGTAGACAGAGCTAACCATCTAAGGTATCCTACTTTTTATAAACACCACGACTATACCCCACATTCATGCATAAAATACAAAGTAAAAGGATCTGGTAATTCTACCTCAAACCCCACATTCAATGTCAATTCTTTTGCGTTCGGTTGTTCCTCGACTACAAGTCTCCTCCCAAGGTTGACCTACATTCACAACAAGAGAAACAAGAAACTACAAACATGCATATTATATATGAATTAGCGGGTTAGATGTCATAATAAAATGTAAATCAAACATAAATATTGAACATATCATATGGCGAGACAGAAAAAAGTACTTCTTTATATTAATCTCACAAATTATTTACAATGATATCGATGAATGCTCCTCGAACCTAGTTCGAGATCCTCTTCACCAAGCTCCAACTGCACGTCCACATATCCTTCTCCTTTTCATCTCTCTCTAGGGAATGGATTAGGCTTGCAATGGAGGAAAAAGGCAAGAAGAGATAATTTTGGCTCAAAACTCACAATGTGGATGAAAATTCTTGGGGCAAGGGGGGAAAGTGAAATGGGCAGAGTTTCAATGTTCTTATGCTTGCTTCTTCCTAGAATGAGACCCCAACACCTCCTTTTATATGACAAAAGGATGGTTATTCGGTTGGCTGATGGGCTATAGGCAGTGGATTAGTTGGGAAACTACCTAATAGCCCGTAATCTCAATAAATTCCTTGCAACTTTTGTGGGCATACATGGTCTGTAATGGTGCAACTAGCATACTTACACTGGCAGTAATGGTGCAGTGCGCATACATATTCAAAAATAGTGTTCTTAAGAAGAGTTGTTGAGTGATGGCTTGGAAAAAATTACAAGTAAGATGGCCTGATGCCCGGTATGCATGTATGGTACAATTTAGGGTTATAACAGTAGAGGTATTTTCCCCAAGGGTGAGCCATTGGAGCAAGGGGAAGGGTACCTTGGAAAAGGGTTTTGACGATGGGAGATTTAAGAGGAGGCCTTCTTCGGTAAACCTTAGAAGGATTGAATCTCCCTAGGGGAAAGTCTTAAAGGAAGTTGGATTCTGGGATGGTGGAGTCATCATACGAGATTTAAGAATATCTCATCAAGGGTGGAAGGGGAACATCCTTAAGTAGAGTCAACAGGAAATCTAGGGGTAAAGTTTTTGGGAAGGAAGCTTGGGAAAGTGTCATTAGGGAATGAGAGAGGATTCAAAATCCTCCCCAACAACGACGTCAAACTGTATTTTTGGAAAATTCTGACCCAATCCATAGTATGGTGATAATGGTGGGAGAGTATATCCACTATCACCTTAGATAAACCCTTGCCTCTCTTTAGTGAAGGAAAAATCCAACACAAGGGGGGAATCCCGGGTGACCCTAGGGGGAAATGGGATGGAAAATGAAGTTATGGAAGTGAAAACCCTATAGGTAAAAATACTAAGTGGAGGATGAATTGGAAATGAGTCTCGAAAAATGGTCAAGGGTTGCCAAGTGCTTGAATAGTTGTTAAAGCTTGGTGTACCTGCCTGAGACACAAGAAAACACAAGATACAAGCCCAATAATCTGAAGGAAAAGAAATTGAATATTTTTGTCCTAATTAGAAGCAGTATATAATGATATAAACCAACAATGAAATGATAAGAATAGCTGCTAAATAAGTCACTAAAAATCCAAGAAAACATGCAAGAGACTAGCTAGCAATTACTAGTGTAACTCAAGTATGATAGTACAGGACTTTATAAACAATTAAGGGATGTTAGATACATGTATTGAAGAGATATTATTGCAGCCTTATGGATGTAGAAAACAATTTCTACATCAGAAAATTCCAGCCACTGAAACATGCAAGTAAATCACCCAAAAGAAGGACAACAACTAGTAGATTAATTTGGTAGCTTTCTAGCGAATTTTGATGGTTAGAAAATGAGTAATTTTGAAAGATATGAATTTTTTTTTATGCAGACCCCACCCTCTCCTAGGGTCTTTGTGACCTCCCAATCTAAGGATCGTTCAAATCAGGAGCCGAATCATCTCTTCGGGCCCTGCTGAGCCCCAAAAATCCTTTACACAGGTCCTTGTATCTCCCGATGCTGAAAGACTGAAAGATCTCTCCTTATGATTGATGATCTACATGCGTTCTTCACACTTTGGGCTTCTACCCTTCCAATACTTAACACTTACAAATCCATGAGACTGTCAAATTGGAAAAGTCCCAAACCATCGAATAGGGGATCCATGATTCCTATTACCCGCTAATATCAACGACCCACAAAGCTTCGACACTCTGGCTTCAATGAATTTTGATGCACCACACACAAAAATATCCCAAAGTGCCAAACTGGTGAACCTATGGAGGATCCAATGGTTCAAAATGCTCTGTCGATCTATGATGTAGATCTACTCTAGGCCTTCAAGCTCCGTAACTTTTTAAAGCAACCCTCCACTGATCCTCTTGAGTGTTAGGCTTCTGGAGTTCCCGATGTCTTGCCATGTGTCTATAGAGATCGACAACTCTCAATCACTTCTCCAGTACGAGATTCAGGGACTTTGAAAGAATGAAACTTAGATATTTCAGTGTGCTCTATCGTGAGACTCCCAGATATGGTGCCACGTGTCCACTGTGATGGATGAATCAAATGAACTCTACCCTCCGGGAATTCTCGACCCCAACTTCTTATGTCCAACTTTCCTCTAGAGTGCCTCTCTTTCGGAGTGCTGGATCCAGTGACACCTTTCCACCAAGATCAACAATGACATGACCTCCATTGTTCAAAACTCTGGGAGTTCTCACAACTCTACACTCGGTTTCCTTCGGAGTGTCAAACCTCTGGACTTCCGGATTTGTTTCCGCATGTCCTTCCTATGATCAATGGTCTTGATCAACTCACGAATTCAGATTCTAGATAGATCGACCTCCTTTTCTCTCTATTCTCCCCAAGTATCTATCCTCCAGATATTTTTATCTAATGACGTGTGTCCCTGCCTATGGACGACCCTGATGAACTCCATGGTTTTGGTACTTTGAGGGTCCCCCACTCTTGTATCTCCACTTCTAACTTCCTCCACGGTGCTAGTCCACTGGAGTACATGATTTACTAACACATATCTTTAGGAATCATATGACCACAATTAACTCCACCCTTCAGGACTTTGGGGTTCCCGACTTCTCCACACTCCAAATCTCCCGAATGCGCAAAGTCTGAAGGAATTCATCGATTAAACCTTGCGCAACTCCTCCTGATCAAACGAATTTTATATATTCAGCAAACTCCCGAATGGATCTCAACTGTTCGACTCTTAAAACGAACGAATCCTCTCTTCCTTAAGGATTCTAACTGCTATCCTTCTTGAGATTTAAGTCCTTGAGGTATTTCAGACCTCTGGCACACTCCTTGCAGCCTTTAACTTCTGAGAAGTTTTGGACCTAGATATTTAAAAAAAAAAATATCCCTTACACACTCCTTGCATTCATCTCTTCTGAAACTTCTTCAACACGTAAACAATGTGTTTTCCTGATCCACTCCTTGCACAAGTCTTCTCCAGTCTTTTCTCTCCACTAAGAAATTGTGCACTCCTTTCACTTCAACTGTAAATTATCATTATCTCTTCTGAGCTTCTAAGCCTATCTCGACTCGTCCTATGCACTCCTTCTGGGCACTATGCACTCCTTGCACTAGGAATCTCAAAAGAGAAACATTCGAAACTTACAAAAACATTAAAGGCTTCCACTTAACCATGAAAAACATATCCTTGCATAAAATATACAGAAACAGATAAAGCAAAGAGAGCATAAATAAACATCACATTTACTTAAAGAATTCAGATGAAGACAACCCCATACATTTGGAATCAAATCTCTCTGCTTGTATTCATTCAGTAAAATATGTACATGGACTCATACAACTCTCTGCAACTCTTCATAAGATTCAACAACTTTTCAACAACAATAAAAATAACATTCAACAACCTCATTTGGGCATAAAATACATATATTTATACATGGAGAGGCTTCTTGAGCCTTCCCTCCATACTACCTTAGTGTTATTCATCATAGTTATTGCACTCATCTGCTAAGGACTATTACATTTAATGGGAATTAAATTAATATATGAGTTGATACTCAGTATCTGTACAACCTTATCTGATAATTAAAGTGATTACAAATTCGACGGCCTTATGTTATGGCTCATGCCTCAAAACATTTAAAATCTTTAAATTACAATCCTTTCAAAACAGAAGGATGCGCTCTCCTTGGAATTCAAAAATAGTTTGAAATCTGCACGCTAGGTGTTGAGTTGTCCTCCACCTAGCCTCCTTAAATGCTAATGGTGATGCTCCTGCACATACTCCTCTGAAAAAAAATTCATGGACTCCTGTCCATGAGCTCCTACATTATTTTTCCATGCTTTTGAATATTATATTCATTCACCCAACTATCATCCTCTATTGGGTGACCCTTCCACTTCACTAGGTACTCAAAATAAGTCTTCCTCCTGGCCTTCTTACCAATCCTCTGATATATGATTTTCTCCATCCGTGGATTTTCTTCTTTGGGAATCTACTTCTCCCACTGAATATATTTCCGATCATTTGATCCTCCTCTATCATCCATACTGTAAGGGTACATGTCTTCAACATTGAATATGGGTGATATTCCCACATCCTCTGGCAGCTCAATCTCATAAGCATTTGCATAAAACTTTCTGAGGATTTTACATGGACATATTTTCTTCATATTTAATTTATTATATGTTCCCCTTGGGAACCTTTCTTTCCTCAGGTGTGCTAAAAATTGATCTCCAACTTTGAAATGAACCTCTCTCCTTTTCTGATCAACTTGGATTTTATATTTCTAACTGCTATCCTACAACTGTCTCTTTATCTAATCATGAAGCTTCTGCATCTCTACAACAAAGTCTTCTGCTCTTGCACTTCTGAACTCATCATGTCTAGAATTTCTCAACTCTAAAATTCCTCTAAGATGCATTCCATACACTATTTGATATGGAATTTTTCCAGTGCTTCTTTTTGGAGAATCATTATAAGAAAACTCTACCTAGGGAATAATTTGATCACACTAGTTATGATGTTCAGTGACCAAACTTCTCAACAGATTTCCCAAACTCTGATTTACCACCTCAGTCTATCCATCTGTCTGAGGGTGATATGTTGAACTGAAGGAAAAAAAATTCCCCAACCTTTTCCATAGATTTCTCAATAAGTGTCCCATAAACTTGGTATCTCTCTTTGATACTATACTTCTTGGCAAGCCATGCAATCTCACAACTTCCTTGAAAAATAAATTGGCTATGTGAGTAGCATCACTGGTTTTTTGTCATGGTATGAAATGTGCCATATTTGAAAATCTGTCAACCACAACAAATATGGAATCACTCCCCCTATGGTTTCTTGGCAATCCCAACAAAAAATCCATGCTTATGGCATCCCACGGCCTGTCTAGAATAGGAAATGGATGATACAGACTAGTGTTCTGTTACTTCCATTTTGTATACTGGCAAACTCTACATCTTTCCACAAATTTATTCACATCAGATCTCATACCTGGCCAATGGTATGAAGAACTTAGTTGTGCATAAGTCTTTTCATGGCCGAAATGTCCAGCTAGTCCTCCACTGTGTTTTTCTTTCAATGGGTTGTCTCTCATTGAACATTTTGGAATACAGAGTTGGCTTCCTTTGAACAATAGTCCATATTGAATTAGATACTCTATCCACTAGATTTTTTCCCTTAGAAAAAGGTTCTCACATGCTTCATAAGCCTCTTTAAAATCTAGATATTCATGATACATTTCCTTAAGGTGTTCAAATCCTAAGGTCTCCACTTGCAATTCCTCCATAACTAGACATCTCATGCTCAAAGAATCAACAAATTTTTTAGATCTACCACTAATGTTCTTGATAACAAAAGTAAAATTCTGGATGAATTCTACCCATTTAGCATGTCTTTGATTCAATTTCTCCTATCTGGTTATGAATTATAAACCCTGATTATCACTGTACAAGACAAACTCCTTAGGAATAAGATAGTGCCTCCACTTTTGCAGAGCTTGTATTACAACATAAAACTCCTTATCATACGTTGAATATTTTCTCTTAGTGTCATTCAACTTCTCACTGAAATAAGCAACAGGCTTATTTTCTTGGATCAAGACTACACCAATAACTACTCCACTTGCATCACACCTTACTTGAAATATCTTCTTGAAATCTGGAAGAACCAGGATCAACTGCTTTGTTATCTTCTCCTTTAATAATTTGAAGCTTTTTTCAGCTTCCTTTGTCCAATTAAAAGACTTATGTTTTTTCTTTATAGTGTCCACTATGGGTGCACAAATGCCACTGAAATTCTTGATGAATTTTATGTAAAAACTTGCTAATCCATGGAAACTTCTCGCCTCAAATATGCTTCTTGGAGAAGGACATTCTTTGATTACTCTCACCTTCTCTTGATCCACATTCAATTAATTCTAAGAGATCACAAAACCCAAGTATATGAGTTCTGTCTTCACGAAAGAACATTTCTTCAAATTTATCAGCGACTTCTCCTGCTGCAACCTCCTCATCACTAATTTCAAGTGCCTTAAGTGCTCTTCTTCATTTTCACTGAAGACTTTGATGTCATCCAAATTAATAACAAAATTACCAATGAATTCTTTGAGTACTTCATTCATCAATCTCATGAATTCTCTTGGGGCGTTCATCAAGCCAAATGGCATAACAAGCCATTCATACAACCCTTCATTTGTCTTGAATACTATCTTCCATTCATATCATTCTCTCATTCTTATCTGATGATAGCCACTTTTTAAGTCTATCTTGGAAGATTAATTTTCTCCACTTAAGCAATCCTTAAAATCATCCATTCTGGGTAAAGGGAATCTATACCTGATGATGGTGTTGTTGATGGCTCTAGAATTTGTGCACATTCTCCATCCTTGTTGACGGGAGAAAATGATTGTCCATCAATTAGAAGAATGAGTGCGGTCCAGGGTTGTCTAAGTAACCCAAGCCGTTTGGTATAACTCGTTCTGACGGGTTTAATGTCTCCGTTAGCCAATCTAAAAATCCTAAAAGAAACAAAATAAAAGAAATAAATAAATATCTAATTGCTAAACACTATATATATATATATATATATATATATATATATATGTATGTACATGTGCTCTAATGTAACTATAGTAGGTGTATTTAAGTAAAATATAGATAACTCTTATTTATGGACATTATTTACAAGCTGCAAGTTTTAATCTAAACTTACAAAACTCAATGTGAAAATGACTACTTTGAGGAAGCAGATAGAGAAAGCACATAAAGATATTTTTTTATTTTTCCTTTATAAGTCTTAAACTAATAAAAGAAAATGCTATGAAATGGAAACGTATGGATAGTTGAAAGACAAAACATATGTTCGAATTTTAGTGATAAATAGATAGCAGAAAAATGTAAATGAGCTAACCTGTTAGCGAGCTAATGATATGCATCCAAACATATGTATGATCAAAGAACTTCTAACCACCTTGTCCAGGAGGAAAACCTGCAATGAACCTTAAATCTGTTCTGAATAAATGTAGAACAATTGTGTTGGCAGTTGAATTTTAATAACAGAAAGAGTGATACAAATAGTTATTGTGATCTCATGATTTCAAGTAATTACTTTAAGAAAAATCTGTTAGCAACAACCTTGCATTTAATCTTTCAATGAAAATTAAGGAGAAATCGTGTAATTGAAGCTGAATAGATGATCACATGATTAATATCTGAAGCATCATTTATGGACAACATTTATAAAGGAATTATCCCAAAACATAATAAATCATGAAGACTAAATCTATCAAAACCTATTATCATATCAGGATAAACAAAACTTAAATGAAGACACCATCCACAAGAAGCTAAAGTTGAGATGTGTATTGTTGTTCCATTAAAGTCTATAAATTAATCATCCATCTTCTGCCCCAGACGAGGATGGTTTCATTACAAAAAGTTGCAGTATTTAAAGAGTTTAGGAAAAATAAGCATCCTATATTCTAAGATAGAATCAAATCCTAGGATAATTTGCTAATTACAAAAATAGAGGGTAATAAAACCACTCAATATCAAACTGTATCTCTTAAGATTAAAAGAGTTTGTTTCTGTTTACAAAATGAGCCAAAAAAATGGCTAATGATCCCATAAATGCTCCATATCATTATGTCTCCACAAGATGCACGATATCCTAAAAGGAAAAACAAAAATAAAGAAATTTAGATATTCATTTAACCAACATTTTCCAATATTTCAAATGAGAACAAACTGGCTACAGAATCTGTTGATTATGTAGCTAGTATTATTTTAAACAACATAAAACTGATTCAATCTATATTAATTAAGAACAAATCAACAAAATCACACAAATCTTTTACCTTTCAACTGAATGCTAAAATTGGCTCATAAAACCTCATAATTAATCACTGCTTTGACACACTCAACATTTTTTATTATGACATTTCCAGTTCTCTTCAAGCGTTTTCCTTGCATGTGTGCAGTGACCTTGACTCTGTGGTTTTCATTTGTTAACGAGTCAATCTGAGCTATGAGGGTCTTGATATTCGCTTGAAGGGAGGGGACATCTGTGTAATACTTGTCTATCCAAAATAAATACACCTCACACCGTGGATCTAGGACAGTTGGTTGAGGATACCCATGGTCATGCGTCAGAATGCTACCGCGGTTGTTTGTGGGTTCTTTACCGAGTTTGATCCCTGGAAAGCCTTCACTATGTTTCAGGCACGGTGGCAGATTGTCTACGAAATCATAGGTCTGGCTGAGATCCGATTTGAGGTAACTTGGGTCTTCTCTTGCCAAGAATTTCTCGATCTCAAAATTGGAGTTCTCGTGGACCTCGATTGCTTTGATCGAGCTCATATGAGACTTTGATTTATTCTGTAGGCTCCTAGAGATTAATCTCCCTTCCCTTTTGTTCTTAAACCCTATATCCGAGTCATTTTTAGACAGTTTGCGAGAGGGTATGTTTACGATTTTTGCAAAGGTGTTAGGGAAGACATATTGCTCGCGCTCATGAAATTCAATGACTCTTGGGTCAACATCTTGTTGCTCAAACATAGGCTCATCGAGCACAGCCCTATCACAGGGTTCTTTGGATGAGGAGACTGCTCTGTCAATGGAAGGGATAGGGGTTTCTTCTAACATGGGATTATCAACCTCTATGGGGCTAGATGTAACAAATCCATTTCGAGGTAGGAAAGTGTTCAAATCTTTGCCCTACAATTTTAAATGATGGACTAACAACATCCTGATCAACCCATGATGAAATAAACTGGAATTCAAAAACTGTCTCTTATACCTCTTGGCCATTTTATATAAACTTCTCAATAAGTAGAAAGGCATGTTCAACTGGAAATCGATGAAATTCATTAACAGTCTTATGTGGTAAATAAAAATGAGGCTAAAGCGACCTTCACAGGTAACAAACTGCCTTAAAACTACCAATAAACCGTGCCACCTAGTTTTTAATAGAGATATAGGCATACCTATATCACAACACTGGATTTTCCTAGAGGTAAAGAACAAACTCCATGACACCTCCTCTAACTTGGAATTCTTAAACTATTTTTTCCCGCTAAGGGGAAGACCTGTTGTCTGGCTCAAAAACTGCTCAGGGATTTCAATTTGAATGTCACCCACTTTGGCTCAGCACCCATCGAAAGAGAGGGCGAACTCCTAGGCCTCTTGCAAGTTGTAACCTTGAAATTTCTCAAGAAATTCGAGCCAGCCTTGACCCTTAAGGTCTTCCCTTGCGTCGTCATACAAGAGAAGGGTTTGCGAGCCATTCGGTTCAACACGGATGACAGGGGCCATGTTGATTTAGACAAGTAGTCACGGGGGAAAACATAAATCACTGTAAGCATGAAGGTTTTCAATAAATAGGAATAACCAGGGATAAAACCAAGGAAATAAAAATCCTCGCACGATTAAATGAAGGAATGAGGGGTTTTATTTGAAAATCAAGCATTTTGTGTAATGAATCACTGAGAGTACAAAATGAAGCCCGAGACTTAACTTTGAAATGATGGACCTATCATTTTCAAACTTCCACTATCAACAGAGTACAAAATACAACCAGATGCATTTGAGTATCATCATTTTGCAAAGGGTGGAGTTGTTCATTTCAAGGTTAGGAAAAGAGGTGCTTGACAAATCAAAGCATAGAAACCATAAAAATGATTTACCAAGATTTATACATGAAACAAACTCATAGCCTGAAATCAATTGACTCTTGGTGTATCATTTAAAGGTCCAAAGTATACCTTATGACAATGAGTTACTTTAAAACAACCACTTTATTGCCATGAGTGTCGGGACTCAGAAATGTCGTATTTCCATTCACCTTTCCCTTTATCAGTCTTCACATTTCATTGCCCCATTATCCTTTCATGATACCATTTTCATAATTAAATATGGGTTAAACCTATTATTTCCATATCATTTATTTTAGTATTAAAAGGGAATTTGTGATTAAATATTAGAAAAATGACATGTTTTCATATATCTCAAAAATGTGTGAGATTTATCATGTGTAGGAATATGTGAAGGATTAATTCAAAAGACTTCTTGAATACTTCCTCCACCACTTCAAGATGTGAGGAGATAATTCATTCCCAATCCAAGGAGAAGATCACGGAGATTTGGTTGTCATATCTTATCCAAGGTATATGAGAGATATGTGTGAGGATTTGAAGGGATTATATTTTGTAATAAAGGGAAATGTGTTGAGAGAAAAGTGGATCTATAATTATGAGATGTTTATCTTATTTTCAAAGCTCTCATGTATAAAAGAGAGTGCCTTCTCTTCATGAGGGGAGGAGAATCATTATTATGTAGAAGACGGGAGAATTACTACTATGTAGATTAGAGAGGAATTATTATGATGTAAAACTAGTTCTTGAGGAGAATTATTATTATGTAGATTAAGGGAATTGTTATGAGATAGGCTCTTGAGGAGAATTGTTATGATGTAGATTAGATTCATGAAGAGACTCCTTTTGTAAACCTACTTGTTGAAGATTAATGCAAGTTTGGATTCAATGATTTTGTCTCTCGTAGAAGTTAGCATCTGGTGATCTAAAGCTTCCATGTTGGCATCGACAAAGGCCACCGATCCAGCTTGGTAAGCTTATTGTAAATTGTTAGTGTAGATTTTCATTTCATGTACCTGTTATTTTGATTTCATGTTATTTTGTTTAATTTGACTATTTGAATGTGTTGCAAAGTGTGGTAATGCAGGAACAGTTGGATCTCTATATTTCACCATACATGAGCTTTAATGGGGCATCCTACTTGTTCGTTTAGCTTCTCCATGAGATAGAATCAAAGTTCATCTTTTCTTTTCATGAGCCATCAATGAACATGTCCATCACCTGAGCAGGAGCTTTTGCTTGTTTATGCGTTTTGCTTGTTTATGAGTTTTTCTTTCCATCTTTCAAATTGTGTGAAGATTGTCATTTTTAAAAGTGTGTTGGTTTCTAAATGGTTTTCTTATCTATACTAAATAGACATAAGAACCTATCTGTTATCGGCACATATAGTGCATCAACTCTACTGATTATGAATCATGGTTGATAATTTATGTTTGGTAATATATTATGCAAATAATTGCACCAACAATGAGATAATCCTTAAAGTAAAATATCATTCTTAAAAAGATTTGTATGAACATTTATTCTCCTAGGGAAATAAGCCTTAAATTCAATTGTAATAAATTCATAAGTTTCAATGCTTCGTTCATGATTTCAGTCACGAATGAAGCATGAAAACGAGAAATAAGAAAAATAAAAACTTTTATAGCCCAAAACTCATGTTTCAAGTAGCAGTGTTCATGTGATGAAGTGGAGGCAGCTACATAATTTATTATTTGTTTATTTAAGAGGTGAAAACATCATGGGGCTGCCAACAATGGTGATTTACTGGGAGAAGTTGTTATCTCTGTATCATTGATGAGTTCATGTTAGGACTGCTAGAATGATTGCAGATCAAAGAACATATGAAGGACATCAAGCATCTTGACGATCATTACATGGTCCAACTTCAGACATCTTTCTGTTCAAATGAAATCCGATGAAATTTTTTTTTAAATGAGAGCAACGAGGTTCAAGTAAATGGCTCTGATACTGTTGACAGGGCCACTACTACCAGCAGGCATCCATAGCCTTGATAGGGATGTCAATTAACCCACTCTGATGCCTCTATCCTAGCCAAGAAATTTCAATTCAAAATGCAAGATGCTTATGACCAATATCAAAATTCGTACCTGAGAATTTTTCTTAAACCCAACATTGCTTCGCTACCAGCAGGCTATTTAGTACCCTGACGAAGTTGTCTTGGCATCATGCATGCATTTACCTACTGCCAGCAGACGTGTTCAGTATCCCAATGGGTTTACAAACACTTCCCACAACTCTCGAGAAATTATTCACAGTTTGATATAAATTTAAAGACATTCATAAGAGCAGGGTGATGCTGAAAATTTTGGTTTTTACAACACTGGTTATTTTCCAGGCTTTTAAGTTTTTGCTTGATAACCTTCATTATGATCCAAAAATAGTTTACTGATGAAACTAATTTTTCGAGGACAGGAAGGCATCCTTGAGTTTCTTTCTTAAATGCAGGGACTGTGTAAAGAGATTTTAATGATAGTCATGTCTACTCATAATTGTAAAGTGAAACCTTGAAATCTATTCTGAACAAAGAAACTTCTTTAGCTAGTCTGCATTTCAAGAAAATTATAGCAATTGATGCTCTGAAAAAACTTGACTATTGTTTTAAGATGATGCATTCTGGTTTCCATCCTTGAACTAAACTATGATATAGGCATGTTTTAACTGGAAAGCAATAAAAACAAACAACAAAAGAAAATTGAAGCAGAAGAAAAAACCAGAAAACAAAACAAAATCAAAACATAAAAAATATGTACAAAAGATGCATCTGGGACTCGTCATGAAAAATACCTTTTGAGAGCTTGGTCGTTCATCGGGAAGGTGTCTGGCTGTCCCTCTAAATTCTGTAGGTAGAAAGAGCTCGGACCTAGTTTCTAAACGATCAAGAAAGGCCCTAACCATAGATTTTGGAACTTGGAATGCTCCCCTTTTCCTTCATGAGGTTTATCCCATTTGAGCACTAAATCTCCCACCTAGAAATTCCTATCTAAGGCATAACTTGAATCAAACCAGCTTTTAACAATGCATTGATGCTAATTCAATCTTTCTTTTGCTCGTGTTCTTACTTCCTCTAATTTTAACAAAGTGTTAATGCAACTTTCAAGAGGAGGACAATTCTCTTCCTGAACTTTCTGTGATAATTGCAGCGAGGGAAGCAGGACATGAGGAGGGAGAATTGCTTCTCTTCCGTAGATGAGAAAGAAGGGGGAATTACCAACATCGGTTTTCGGAGTCACCCCATCAGCCCATATTGCATTAAAAAGCGCGTTGTGCTAGTTTTTGTGGTTTTCAGAAACTGTCCTCTTGATGATTTTGATCAGGTTTTTGTTTGTTGATTCTGCTAGACCGTTTCCTTGGGGGTAATAGCTGGCAGGATATTTCAGTTTTATCCCTTTTTCTAAAGCAAAGGAACTCATATTGAGGGATGAAAAATAGGAAGCATTATCAAAGACCAAACATTCAGGAATACCAAATCAAGTAATGATGTTTGAATTAAGGAAATATATTACCTTACTGGTGTTTACCACTTTTAATGGTGCAGCCTCGGACCATCTGGTAAAATAGTTTGTCATTGTAATGATGTATTTATGCTGCTATGAGGAAGTGGGGTTGATAGGCCCAATGATGTCAAGACCCCATTGCTGAAAAGGGAAGTCTACCAAAACAGGTTGCAACAGAAATGCTACCTTCTGCACTCGTCCAAAAGCCTTTTGGCAGATCGTGCATTTACGACATAATGTATGGGCATCTTTGAATAACGTGGGCCATTAGTACCCTTCTCTTAATACTTTGTGAGCAGTAGTGTCTCCACCGAAGTTCCCACCAGCTTCTCCTGCATGCAATTTAGATAACACTTTATCTGCTTCATCTCTTTCTAGACAACGCATAAGGACTTCATAAAAAAATTTACAGAATAATACGCCATTTACCAGCTGGAAAGGTGCATATTTTAGTCTTAATGCTCTTCTCTTTTTTGGATCAAGATGGCGAGGAGAAAAACTGTGTGTTAGATACAACTTAATGTCATCAAACCAAGAATTAGCAACATCTTGTGCACAACATATTTGACTTTGACTATGCCGATTTTTAGTTAAAACATTAATTTGACTCTGTTGCTCTTCAATTGAATCAACCGCTAATTTACATAGACCTTGGCCTCTAACAATTTGCACAGGGGTAATCTCGAGGTCATACTCTTGTAATGATGTCATCCAGTTTTCCCATTTTTCACCCAATTCCTTTTGTACTAATAGGTTTCTGACAATAGGGTAAGGCACAATGACTTTAGTTATGGATTTCAGAAGATATGATCGAAAATGTTTTACTTCTTTAAAAACAGCATAAGCTTGTTGATCTACAGCTGGATAATTAAGATTTTCTCTCTTGAAGGCTGAGCTCATAAAGGCAATGGGAATTTTGTTGCTTTCAGCATTGTTTTGGGTTAGCACAACGACATAAGATCGATCAGAGGCGAACGTATAAAGAGTAAAATCTTGTGAAAAATTAGGGCTCATTAGGGAGGGAGCCTCCACTATGGGTTTTTTGATGGATTCAAAAGCTTGACTTTCCCACGGTCCCCAATGATATTGAACATCCTTTTTTATTAAGTTTTGCAATGGCCTTACCATTTCTGAAAAACACGAGAAAAATCTTCTGACAAAATTTATTTAACCTAGAAAAGATTGCATGGATGTTTTGGAGGAGGGGGGAGGAAGCTTGGAAATAGCTTGAGTTCTTTCGTGATCGATAATCATCCCTTCATTGGATACTATGAATCCAATACTTTTTCCTTGTTCTCCTGCAAAGATAGACTTCCTAGGATTTAGAGATATGTTGTACTTGTGACATCGTTGTAGAACAAACCTCAGATGGGATAAATGATCTTTTTTATTTTTGGAGAAAACAGTAACATCATCAAGATAGACCACTATATATTGATTGATGACACCATCAAAATAAATACCCATGGCTCTCTGGAAAGTGGCCTTGACATTTATAAGTCCAAAAGGCATTTTTCTATAGGCGTAGGTACCCGATGGGTACGGAAAGTGGTTTTCAACTGGTCTGGGGGAGACATGAGGACCTGGTTGTACCCTGAAAAACTGTCTAGTAGTGACAATCTTTTAGAACTGGATACCTGCTGGAGAATTTGTTCCATCGGAGGAACAGGATAATTGTCTTTGTCAGATGCTTGGTTTAAGTTTCAAAAATTGACACAGAGTCGAATTTTACCACTTTGCTTCCTTACAGGGACAAGATTGGATACCCATTGTGTGTGTCTTACTGGGAAGATTATCTTTGCATTCAAAAAAAAATTTAGTTCTTTCTTGACTGTGGGTTTGAGCTTAGGGTGCATCTTTCTCAGCTTCTGCTAAAAATGTTGAGTCTGGGGTTTCATGGGGATGATGTGTTGTATAATGTTAGGGTCAAAAGTTTTTAAATCATCATATGTCCAAGCAAAGAAATCCTTCAATTCTTTAAATAGTTTTATAAAGGCTGACCTCTCTTGCTTGGAACATCTCATTCCCAGATTAATATATTTTGGATTATATCTAGTCCCTAGATTTACTTTTCCATGCGTCAAGGAAGAACTATTTGTTTTACAATTTACTGATTTCCTGAATTTGTCATGCAAATCATAAAAATTTTCTAATCTTACCACAGATTTAGGGATAGAATTTACCAGATCTGATGTTGATTCGGGAGACCTCGGGTCTGATATTACCATAAAATTGCGGAGATCTTCATCATGGGTGCCCTCATCGATAACCACACCTCGGAAAGTGTCCTCTATGTGAAAAAAACTAATGATCTGTTGATCATCATCGAACACTCTCTAGTTAGTGATGTTGTCTAGGACTGATGGTCTGAACAATAACTTAATTGAAAATGACTTTGGAGAAAGACCTTCTACGGGAAAAAGTTTGGAAGTGACGTTAGCTAACAAGTCATCCTCAGAGTTGTTTGATCTTGGAATGGACTTAATGTTAAATGAGAAAAAATTGTGCATTAGATTCCATACCTTGGCTTGATAACTTTTCAGGTGTGGTGATAAGCAATGTATGGAATTTCTTACTTGTCTGACCACAATTCCTGAATCACCGAATACCATTAAGTTCTGTACATCCATATCTACTACCTTCTTGAGTCCTTGCAGAAGTGCCTCGTATTCGACGGTGTTGTTTGTACATTCAAATTCTAATCGGCAAGTGATCAAAGTTTTATTACCTGCTGGGTTGATGAGTACACATCCTGCACCAGCTCCTTATTTAGATTTGGATCCATCGAAGTAGAGAGACCATATGTGAGCTTCATCGGCCATGTTAGGCACAGCTGTTGACTGTGTGCATGTCACGAGTTCCAACTGTTGTTCCGGATCAGTGATGATGGAATTTTCCACCATGAAGTTACCGAAAAAGGTGTTCATTCCCTGCATTTCGAGTGAACTAGTGGAAGCAATAAATGGTTCATTAGTGTCATTTAAGTTGGTCACGGTGTGTTTGAGGTACCGCTCACGATTATTCCTAATTCTATTTGGCTTTCCATTATTTGGTAGCCACAAATGGGACCAGTCTGTCACAAAGTATCCATGCAACTATTCAGGCCAATCCCTTCTTAAAAATAAACCGTACACTTCAGTGATGTCAACAACAATGATATCAATAATCTGGTGAACCTTAGGATTATAGGATAGCCTAACAAATACATTTTTTAATTCACCAATTACCTTAACATTCGTTCGATCGAGCTGAATGATTTTTAGACTGGAAGGTTGAACTTCAGCATTGATTTTTTGACAGACAAACAAAGGCATCACATTTGATGATACGCCAGAATCTACCATGCAGTTATGTACATATCTATTGAAAATTTCAAAAGTTAATAAAAAAGGTGGGACATTTTTGTGAGTATTAACAACAGGACTTTGTTGATTTTTAGTCGTTGTCCCTAAAATTACTTTATCTACATTTGATACAGTCTTTTCAGTGAGGTCTCTTTTATTTGAGGGTTCAATTGTTGTTTTAGTAGGGACCTTTTGATGTGTTTTAGGACTGATTTCTGCAATTTTCTTATTTTTCAAATTGTTTTTTTTACTGTTTTCTGCAATTTTCTAAAGCATTTTCTGCAGAAGAAAAGGGAATTTCAAAAGTTCATAAACATAAATATTAGCTCTAAGTTTTTTTAGGTCTTCAATCAAATCATATTCTAAACTTGGGGTTGTTGAATTCTGTTTTGTTTCAGTTTGTTTAAATTGTTTCTGAGGCGCATTAATTCCTATTTCAAAAGAGGGTTTATTCTGAGTTTTACTTCTGGTATTGTAAGGATGGACAGTTTCAAAATTGGCTTGAAAGATATTGTCGGAAAAATTCTTGAAGATATTGGGAAATGATTCCTCTTCTTCAGTTGTTTCTTCTTCAAACACATCCTCAGAATTCTCAGGGGGAACTAAGTTATCATGTGCTTCAAGGATTGTTTGTATAGTGTATTGTAAGCTTTCAAAATTCAGGCCTTCAGGGTTTGGGTTTGGTCGGTTTAAGGGAAAAGGTTTTCTAAAAGGAGGTTTGTAAGTCCCTTTTCTTGAAGATGCTTCCTCAGCTGATCTCCTCAAGTCTATGACTTGATTTCATAATTTTTGGGTGACCTTTTGTAAACTTTACAAATCTGAGCTCTCTGATTGAGTTTTGGTTTGGGGAGGTCTAGGAAGAATTTCTATTTTCTTCTTAGAAGACGGGGTTATCTCTGCCTCATTACTAAGATTATCTTTTAGGCTCAAAATATCTTTTTCGATTTGGCTTGCCTCCTCGAAGGCTTCCAGTAACATTTCCTTCTTAGACCTTTTAACCCAAATTTACATTCTGGTGTAGAGCTTTGGTGTAATATGCAACAATGAGATTTTCCGTGGGCATTGAATCAACGGGGATTCAATTTTTTAATGTGAGGAACCTTTGGTTAAAATCTTTTACTTTTTCCTTAGGGTTCATCTTTAAGCTAGAGAGTTCCATGATTAAGACTTCGGGAGATTTATCGTCTCTGAACTTCTCAAAGAAACATGACTCAAATTTGTCCCAAGATACAATGGTGTGAGGTTGTTGGGCAAAATACCATGTAGAGGCATTTCCCTCAAATGTGTAAGGAAAGAGTCTACACACTACATGTTCATGTTCTACGATTTGGAGTCTAATGGCTAGCATGAATTTCTTTATGTGATCCTCGACGATTTTCTTAGAGTCTGGATCGAATTTAGGTATCCATTTCTACGGGTGTTTAGGTAAAGGGTGATAGGGTCCAGGTATGGCCACAGCATCTTGATCAAGCCAAGTTCTGGTGGGATTTTTTTTATTTTCCATGGGCGTAGGTGGTGTCGAAGGTTGAGATATTTTAGATGAAGAAATTCTTTCATCATATGAATCATCTCCTGAAGAGGAAGGATATGAATGAGGTGGTGAAGTTGGGATACCATATCCTCTAGCTCCAAGAGTGGGGCTGTGATCTGGATCTGTGCGATTTAGGAGCAGGCCAGTGCCTTCAATTTTCTCTCTGATATCATAGAAATCTAGAGGTTGATTCAGTGGCTGACCAGGCTGTCTGATATGGGCCAAAGCACCGTGTGTCCTTAGAAGTGACTGGCGAACAATTTCTTGTACGTTGGACCCTTGAGGGTTTGGTGTTACTGGCTCAATGGTAATCTGTGGATTTTCATTTGAGGTAGTTGTTGTTTGAGAGGTAACGTTGTTCTTAGAATGACTCCTTGTTACTATAGGAGAGAAAGTGTGTGGGGGAGGAGTCTTGCGACCTCCACATGCCATCAATTGTATTCAAGCCCTCCTTCTAGCACCATTTTTTGACAGGCAAAAATGATCGTCTGTCAATTGGAAGAATGAGTCTGGTCCGGGGTTGTCTAAGTAACCCAAGACATTTGGTATAACTTGTTAGCCACTCTAAAAATCCTAAAAGAAACAAAATAAAAGAAAGAAATAACTATCTAATTGCTAAACACT